>SKCR01031169.1:0-129301 GCA_019454045.1 Zanthoxylum bungeanum
AACCTTGACCGGGAACTGTCTGAGAATGACAACGTCATGATACATCTCAATGTCCGTTGCGACGCTTTTGCAACTGTATCATGACTAATCATTCTAGGGTCATTACGTCTTTACCAGATAGAAAGATAGATTATATTATAGAAACTGCATATATTATTCATAATAATAATGTTTTACAGAAGTATTTAACAGAAATACCACCGGGAATTGGCGCTCTAAGCACCAACCCCAACATCACATCCTCCATCAAGGAATCAAATAATATCAACAATTTAAAATTGGATGATTTAGTGGAAAAATTGTTGGAATATGAGATGAAGCTCAAAACGCACCTAAGGGAAGAAGAATAAAAGAATAAAAGAAAAATAATCCTTAAGTCATTTATGAGAAAAGGAGATCATGCATGGGTTCCCTAAGGAATCAAGACTAAACCCCATGAACCTAATGAAGTTTGGGTACCAAAGTGTACTTAAATGATTATGTAAGGGGAGCTTTGGGAATGATCAATAAATGAGAAATGCAATTTATCCCAAAGACTTGACAAAAAGAAGAAAGAGCTCAAAAAGAGAAGAATATCAAATGGAATCCTCACCAATGAATGAATTTTGATAATTGGTGAATTTGTCACCAAATTATAACGATAAAAGGTAAAATCCTTGTTTACGGAAATATTGGTACCACTACAAGAAAAATGTCAAATAACAACGGAAAAATCCGTAGCTAGTCCGTCGCTAACTGACCAGTAGCGATGGAATAACGACGGAAAAATTTCGTCTCTATTTTGTTGGTCATAAAAAAAATAGCGATGGAAATATTACATCTATCGCTAAAATTAGCGACGGAATAAATTTTTTTCTCTATATAGCGACGAAAATTCCGTCTCTAATTAGCGACGGAAATTATTCTGTCGCTAAATAGTGATGGAAAATTCCATTTCTATTTAGAGATAGATTAATTTTCGTCGCTAAATAGCGACGAAAATTCCATTTCTATTTAGCGACATAAGTATTTGCGTAGCTATGAAATAGCAACATAAATTTTGTTTCTATTTAGCGATGGAACAAATTCCATAGCTAAATAGAGACATAATTTATGTAGCTATTCCATAGCTATTTATTTAAAAAAAATTAAAAACACAAATTTTAAAATTTTAGAAAGGCGGGAAATTTAAAATTTTAATGATGCATGAAACTTTTAAAATTTTAGAAAGGAAAAAATTTTAATCTAAAATTTTAGAGAGGTGTGAAATTTTATAATTATATAGATGTGAAAAATTTATAAATTGTAGAGAGAGAAGATTTTTAAATTTTAGATAAAGAAAAATTTTAAAATTTTTGAATGGAGGAAAATTTTAAAGAATTGAATTTTTTAATGTTATATATAAAATTTTCAATTCCACAAGACACTGTAATGTCCACCGCAAGCTTCGACACACCACCATCCATTTACGCCACTTTAAACCAAAAAATAGTAGTGTTTGTTTCTTAGGAAACTTTAAGGTGGAGATAAGAAAACGAGAGATTGATCATGAGAGTTGAGGTATGAAAAAAATTATGGTATATGGAATTGAGTATGAAAATTTTGGATGATGTATTGGAGTTGAGAGTTAAAAGATTGTGGTGTATATATAGAGGAAAAAATAAGAGAAGATGGAAGATTTGTAAATTTTATAGACATTTGAAATTTTCATAAGGCGGGAAATTTTTGAAAATATTTGGAGGGATTGAAAATTTTAAAAATTAGTGACGGAATAGAGATTATGTTTCTATTTAGCGATGAAATAGAGAATCCGTTTCTAATTAGCGACGGAATATTCATCTCTATTTTTTTTAAAAAAAAAAAGTGGCACCGAAATGAATAAATTTTTGGGGAGTTGAAAATTTTAAAATTAGCGACGAAATAGAGATTTTGTTTCTATTTAGCGACGAAATAGAGATTTTGTTTCTATTTAGCGACGAAATAGCTTATCCGTTTCTAATTAGCGATGGAAAATCCGTCTCTATTTTAAAAAAAAAAATAGCGCCGAAAGGATTATATTTTTGGGGGGATTGAAAATTTTAAAATTAGGTACGGAATTTTAATTCCGTTTCTAACTAGCGACGGAATTTTAATTCTGTTTCTAATTAGCGACGGAATAATTCCGTTTCTAATTAGCGACGGAATAATTCCGTTTCTAATTACCAATAGTTTTGGAAATTAAAATTAAAAATTTTTAATTAGCGACAGAATAAAGATTATGTTTCTAATTAGCGATGGAAAAATTCAGTTTCTAATTACCAATAGTTTTGGAAATTAGAAATTAAAATAAAATTTAAAATTAGCGATGGAATAAAAATTTTGTTTCTAAATAGCGGCGGAATTTTAATTCCGTTTCTGATTTACGATGGAATTTTAATTCCATTTCTAATTAGCGACGAAATTTGAATTCAAAAAAATTTTGTTTCTAATTACCAATAGTTTTGGAAATTAGAAATTAGAATTAAAATTTAAAATTTAAAATTAGCAACAGAATAAAGATTTTGTTTCTAATTAGCGACGAAATTTTAATTCCGTTTCTAATTTACGACGGAATTTTAATTCCATTTCTAATTAGCGACGGATAGTTTTGAGAATTAGAAATTAAAATTAAAATGAAAATAAAAATTTAAAATTAGCGACGGAATAAATATTTCGTTTCTATTTAGCGACGAAAATATTTCGTTTCTAGATGAAATTAGCGACGAAATAATAATTTGTTTCTAATTAGCGACGGAATTTTATTTCCATCTCTAATTTAGAGATGGAAATTTTTTTATCGCTAAATTATGTCCCTAATTTCATTATCCGTTTCAATTTCATATCTATTATGTCGTTAAATTTTGAAACGGAATATTCAGTCACTAAATTCCATCGCTAAAACTGTAATTTCTTGTAGTGTACTGTTTCCTCCAACTTATACATGTATGTTTATTTCAATTGATATGAACTGGACTTGAGTGTGAAGCATACTAGTGATTAGGTTGTTTGAATTTTATTTAGTATCATTCTCTGCTTAATCAAATTATCAATCTTTTTTAGTATCAAATGATATCACATAAGACTTAATTGTTTATATGATATATGTGATCCTTTTGAATTTTCAACATTTAATATGCCTTGCCATTGATCTCTATTGGTTGAAAATGAAATGCATGGATATTGGATAAATTTGAATGATTTTGATGATCCTTGCATGATTTTCATATTGTATGGTAAATGCTAAGTGTGCATGTTAATGAACTTTGATATGTTTTATGCACATATATTGATTGGTATCTCATTGAACTTAATCTTTGCTTCTCCATCGTTTTGATAATGTCAAAGGGGGATAAATCATATAATGAGATTAAAACTTGTGTTTCTCTCACCCTTGTATCAAGGGGTAGCACATTTATACTAATGTATTTGTCTAAGTTTTATAAAGCTATATTGAAGATAATCACACATTGAGGGGGAGCTAATATTAAGGGGGAGCAAAATCTTCGACAAATTTGGAAATCTTAAAGCTCACAAGTTTTAAAGGTTGTTATCATCAAAAAGAGGAAAATTGTTAACGACATATTCACAAGAAAGATTTTGATGATGCAACACTAGAAGACTTCGAAGCGTATTTTCGAACATTACAAAAGATGTCGAAGCACATTGGTAGTGAAGAGCAATGAATGTGAAGACAAGCGTCAAATTAAGAAAATTTTTTATGGTCTTAGTTTAGGACTCTCTTTGTAAAGTGAGTTGATAATTTAAGTCACTAAGCTCATATGACATATTCACATTCATATAGATGCATTATGGTCATTTGTAAAATGGTTTTAATCTTCAAATACTGACATTTTGGCACTGAGACCGGCATACTGGTCCCTCACACCGGCTTACCGGTGCCCTTGTTCTGTTCTGAGCAGTTTTACATCGCCTCTGGAACCGGACTACTCCATACCGGTCACTCTGGGGTTTCCACTGTTACTGGAACCGGTCTAAAGCATACCGACATTCATACTAATCTACCTTTGAATTTTACATGCTCTCGGAAACCAGCATGATCCATATCGGTCAGTAATCCGATCTTGTTTACGTATACCGGTGTCCAAAGGTAATATTTTATAGCTGTTGTAATGGCATACCGGCCGCAACGTAAATATTAGGGACTGCTTTCATTTTCTCTATAAATTGAGCCCTTATTTCATTTTTGCTGCTTCTTCAACCTTCATACAATTTCTTCTCAGGCAAAAACAGAGAGTATACAAAACCTTCATCATCATACACTCTCATATTCAAGCTCACACACTACACCTTCATTATCTTTTGTAGTGAGCTTAAATTTATTGGGTTGGCAACTCACACTAAATCTTCATTATCTTTGTGAGTGGCCAAGTTGTACTTTAAACTTCCATTATCAAACACTTGTGGTTGTGAAGACCTTTGTTGAGTGGGTATACTAAAAAGGGTAATTTGTAAGAGGTTGTGAGTGAGCGGAAGAACAAAACTCATTGTAAGGGTTTAAGAGTGATCCATTAGAAAACTTTTATGTAAAGGTTTGGAGTGAACCTCGGGAACAAAACTTTTGGTTGCGAGTGAGCCACGAAAAACTTGGTGTAAGTTGTGGACTCAAATTAGTGGAAATCTTCAAGTGTGGCTTGAGGGAGTGGACATAGGCAAATAGTTGGACGGACCACTATAAATCATTGGTGTCAATTTCTCTAACTATATTTCTTTATTTTATCGCAAGTTTTATATTATCTTTACATATTATTTAGCATAGATTGTCATTGAGAAATTGATAAATAAACTTAATTGGTAAAACTACTAACTTAGTAGCGTAAAATCGGCATGAGCATGGGTTTGAATCAAAGTCATCGACTATATATAATATAAACAGTTTTTGAGGACAATAAAACCCCACATGCCCAAAGACAAAATGAATATAAATTTAGCAATCTATCATATTTTTTGATATATCAATATAAAATGTCCATCACTTTCTTTCATGATGATGATGATGATATAGATATGATAAGGGTTTTTGAATATGATTCTCTTCAAGCTAATGCTCTAATGCCCCATCCATTTTTATACAAAAAGCCTTATCTTCTGCAGGCACGCTTATGCTTCTACAACATTCATCAAGTGTGCAAAAGTGTTCCATTTTTGTCAATTGGGGTCATAAAAATTATAATATAACGATTGCTAGATGCAACATTAGGTTTTGGAAGATACATACAAATTATGATGATAATTTGATTCACTTTAATAGATACTTGGATCGGTAGCATTAAGACACATAACCCTTAGCTTGTATATTTATTGGCTTTACTTAGTTTTTATTTGATATAAATAATCAATTAGATTATGGCGGCAGGCTACCTGTATCAATCTTTTTTAAACACATCAGCTTTTTGTAATATAAATTTCTGGATTTGTAAGGATCGTTAGGGTTAGCTGTGAACCACTAAATCTTCCCAAACTTGGAACTGTTCTTTTTTGGTTAAATGGGGATGTCCATTTTGCATACATAAGTTTCTTCATTATCATCATTACTGAGCCAAAAGTTATGAAAAATAAAAAATAAAAGACTCTTTAATGTACATGGGTATGTATTCACACATGTAGATTTTAATGAACACAAAATTTACAATTGTTTTTAAACTAGAAATCAATATAGTGTTTTAGAATAAATCATTTTATCACCTTTGAGTATTATTGTAGGCCTGAGACCAATCTATACGGTTTTATTTACAGATGAGACCTCTTTCACGAAACTACGTCTCAAACCATGATATTCAGAGTTCATATGAGTGTTGAAGGTACAAATATGCTGATATGATGAAATTGAATAAAAATATTTAATCATTAAAAAATAACTAAATTATTTTTTTTTTTCCGAAGTCTTGGCTAGGTTGGTTCCATATAAATGATGTCAGCTATAAATCATCAACAAACTTTCTTTTTAAAAGAAAAATAAAAATTCCATCTCCCCATCATTGGGGGCACTTTTAAAGATTCCTGTAGCTTATGAGTTTGTGGATTTTACATTTGGGATGATCTTATGGGACTCACTTTTTGTGAATAAGAAAGCCAGTATATATATATATATATATATATTACCTTGATATTGCCTTTTAAATTAATATCAGATTCGATGTAAAATTCAAACTTTTAATCTTTCGAGAAAATGAAACATGGAATTCGAGAAACTTCGAGGTCCCAAATTCCCAATTACCTTATAGAAGATTGCCATTTGTATCAAAGGGTTTAAACTTTAAAGCATGTGAAAATACGTAATGGTGAGAGAAATAATACCCTCAATTTCATTTTAAAGAAAAAAAAACAATAATATATCTCTCTCAGGATTTGTTTTTTAGAAAGTTCAGATGGGATGAAAAATTCACACACAACTAAACCCTATTTTATGTAAACGTAAAATGTACTTACGACTAACCAAACTATATCTAATAAATTTATTTTAAATAATAATATACACACAAATAAATGATACATATCCAACCATAAATATTTATGTGATTGAATCTGTATCATTGAATCTAATTTTTTCTCTTTCCTTCAATGACACAGATCTAGCCACATAAACATATGTGGTTGAATCTGTCTTATTTATCTATATTCATAATATTTTCTAATTTTTTTAAACTTGAACTATATATATTTATACGCGAACTCACAATATTCACTCGAACACTCCTACATATTTGATTTACTAAGATCAATACTCACTTTGATAAGTTTGATTCCTGTATAATCTTAGAATCCATTTTTTTTTTTCTCTTCTAGTCTTTTATAGTACAATCATCTAGTGATATATATGTGCTCAAATAGATCCTAATTCCGTCAAGTAAAACTTGTTGAGTGGTATGAAGAAACTTTGGTTTGGTTTTGAAATTTTTGAAGTGGGCTAGTTTGGTTAGTGTAATCTTGGGCCCAACAAGTCCAGTTAGAATTCTACATTGTGCCAAGTTGTGGTAGCAAATGTTGAATGAAGCTATTAGCACCCCCAACAATCCTTATTGTACAAACCCTAATTTTATAACCCATATTTTATGAAATTACTGAAAGGATAAATGAATTCTATGTAAACCCCAAATATAAGTAATTTTATAAACCATAATTTTTATTAAACTAAAATAATTGTCACTTTTAAAAATAAGATTTTACAAACCCTAATTTTATAACCCATATTTTCATAAAATGGAGAAAATAATCGACACTTAATTGAGCAATTAGTTGATGAAAAACATGTATGTTCTTAGAGTTTTTATATTTTTAAATTTTCCTCCAAATATTAATCTATGGCATGATTATATTTTAAATACTGTTTATTGACTTCAAGTTGTTAGTCGATAGTCGGATTAAAGGGCAAATGGTCAAAGAGTAATTCAAACTTGAGTTAGTTTTAAAAAAAATGATAACAATAATCAAGTTTTTACTTAATAACTGAACATCTTACCTCAACAAACATCGATTGTTCACGTAAAACGGTAGGACTTTAGTTAATTTTAAAAAGAATGATAATAATAATCAAGTTAGTAACCAGACATCTTGTCTCAGTAAGCAATGATTGTTCGCATAAAACGATAGAGCTTAAATTTGTAAAATAAAGTGTGAATAAGTTCGATTTCGTAGCATCTCTAACTCGATGAATTAAGTACGTATGTGTATTTTAACACTTAGTGTCCTAAGGCCAACTAGTCTGAGAGTCATTGGCCCAAAGTTCATTACATGGGTTAAAGAGAAAGCTTAAGAGAATCGAACACTTCTTCTTTTTGACATCTGAGATCCGAGCAATTAAGTCTGTATGGGTGTCTTAGCACTTAGTGCCCTAAAGCCAACTAATTTGGGAATCACTAAACCAAAGCTCGTACAAGGATTAAAGATGTATTATCAAAAAAAAAAAATAAAAAACTATTTTTGTATTTATAAATAAATTCTCATTGCCAAAAAGATGTAAACTCTAATATAATTTTAGGATAAAAATATTACTCTCTTTTCAACAAGACCTGTGAATATTGTGGGCATAATAAATTGATTAGTACTTTATCTTATGTGTGTATGGAGGAATGGTAAACATTACATGAGAATTAACGTATTTGATAATTTAGAATGAAATAAAACAATTATTAAATTAGATAAGAATTTTTTTTTCGCTTAAATTATTAGGGACTGGTAATAAGCTTGTTGAGGGGTGTGATGAATACTAAAAAGTATACATTTATTATAAGGAAAATTAATCATTTTAAACTTGTAGTTTCATTAATCCCTTAATTTACCACATTTGTGGAATAATAATTAAATTTATATTTTATATATTTTTATTGTGATTTTTATTTCTTATGTAGGAGAAATAATACTTTGGATGCATAACTAAAAATGGAAGGGATATTTAGATTTTGGCGGCTAGAAACTTGAAATGGCGTTCTAACAATATATAATTTCGGAAATTCCAACTTTGCACAATATTTGTATTTTGGCCATAACATTTTACTCCAATATAGGATTGAGGCTACTCTAGTTCCAGATGAAAGAAAAATCAAATATCTAAAACTTTTATCTTTACAAGATTTTCTAATTCTGAGGTTTTCAAAGTCGAGATTGGTGAAGAAGCCAATGTGTGTTGCATGTAATTTTAATTATTAGAAAATAAAATAAAAAAATAAAAAAATAAAAAGATAAAATGTCACAATCCACACAAATATTTGTAAAATGATCAACAAAAATTAAAAAAAAGGAAAAAAGGAAAAATAACAAAATAAATTAGTAAAAGTATATTGTTTGTATTTGATTTGGAAAGTTGTTATTAATAATTGAGTGATGAGCACTTCTAATATAAATAGAAGTTCTCACCTCTTATTTTTTTCATGCTTCTTTCATTTTATCTCTTGAAGAATTTGGAAGAAGTGTCTTGTGTATTTTATTTTTCTTCTAATCTTTTTTTCTTTCAATAATAAAATTATGCAAATTTTTATTCAAACCATGAGTAAATAATTCATTCTGCTGTGGTAAATGGTGAAACTATAAATATGAGAATATAAATTATCTAATACTTATATTGTATTTGAATTGTAATCTGAAGACTAATGTTTAACATTTTCTTATATTTGCGGGTGTCTTGATTCTCTATAGACAATCAAATATTGGTTATCACAGTTAATACTTTATCCCATATTATATGATAAAGTAATTTAAATCTGGATTAATTATTGACAAACTTTGTTACCGTCTTTATGGCTAGTTTTATTTATTTGGCATAATTGAGTACCTAACTGGATTTGTTATAGATAAATATTATCACCGCCTTTATGGCTGATTTTATATGTTTTGGCATAATTAATTCCTGAAGTAAATTAACTGGATAATAATGAAAATTCATATATTAAAAAGTAAGATTTCTTAATATTTGAAATATCAAGAGTGGATCCCTTAGTCCCAGCATTCTAATTTATTTTTTCCGCTCAATTTAAAATTGTTCATCACTTCAAACAATTCAACTTTTTTATTTTCACTGGAATTGTTATTTTATTTTACTAAATTTATTCTATGATGATCGACCCCGGACTTACGGGTTATTTTATTACTTCGACACTCTTATACTATGGAGTAAAGAACCATTTTGTGAGTGTATTAAGTACCAATACTACGTTCATGTCCAGACATTTTTCCTACAAACACAAAGTTACTCTTTAATACCCTCGTCTAATGCAATGCGTCTACATAATCTAAAATCTATGCTCGCATACCAAATTTATCAGAACCCCCTTCCTAGAGCGGGTTCAACCCTAGAAGGGGTCCGTGAACTTCTTTTAGCTCGAGCATTCTACTATCATACAATTTAAATAGATTTGAAAAGAAAATAATATTTCTCAAATATAATTCAATAAATTTTTTAAATATCTCAATAGTTAAAGTTTACAGCAAACGTCTACAAAAAATATGAAAATAACGTCTTAAATATCCTATCTCAAAATATATGTTTGGATGAACCTGAAAAACGATTGTGGTAAGCGAATCAAATCATGGTACTGATACTGCTGAGCTGGTGAACTGTAACGCCCAGGTAATCCCGACGACTACTACCCGATAATTCCAATGACTAATATGCTAAATGTGGTATAATATGTGATATGAATCATGTTCAAGCATGTATGTGCTCATGAAATGACTTTTAGGACATTCGGAAAATTCTTTGCAGTTCAGATACGAAATTTGTTTGATATTATACTCTTGAAAGTCCTTAGTATTTGGGCTATATTTTTTTCATACAATCTCTGATATTTATGAATTTTATATCTTCGAAAAGCTAAGACCGAGACCTATAACTTTCATGCTGGATATTTTTCCAAATTCAGATCAGAAGCAGCTTAAAAATCATAATTTGCATGGCTGCTACAGTGAAATTCGAGAATGAGCTAGAATTGGGGTGATGTGGCACAACCTTAGCCACTCATTTCATTACAAAAATCAGCCTTTTGCCTATAAATAGGGGACTATTTATTCATCTATCTTTCAAGCCCAAAAATGTGAAGGGCAAAGGCAAGGATGGAGGATCTCTTGCTTTCTCTTATCTTCATTTTCAAGTCATTATTGATCCATCCAAACACATTTTCAAGCATGGTAAGCTTCATTTCTTTTTTCATCTTCTCATTTTTCAGTTTTGGGCAAAGAAAATGAAGCCTTAAATTCACACCATGCATACCCTAGGGATTGGATTTGTTTAATTGGCCTTAATGGTGTTGTTAGTATGCATTTTAAGTAGTGTCATGATAGTATAAGCATATAATCAGCAGCCTTTAAGTGTATGAATGTGTTGGGGGATTTTACTTTGTGGTTTAATGTGCTATATTATGGTTTATGCTTGGTATGATGTTATGAAATGGGTTTATGTCAAGTTGAGTTGACGTTTAAATGGGGGTGTTGAAGTGGCGTTGGGCAGTGACAATAGAGAACTGGTATCTGGCCCTGATATCGGGCTAGCATTACGATGCCGAACATGTGAATACCATATGCCTCGGGTCGGTCATGTGGAAGACTTAGGTCGGTAGTGTGGAAAACTCGGGTCGGTCGTGTGTGGAAGACTCGGGTCGGTGGTATGGAAGACTCGAATCGGTCGTGTGAAAGACTCGGGTTGATCGTATGGAGGACTCAGGTCGGTGGTATGGAAGACTCGGGTCGATCATGTGAAAAACTCGGGCGAGTCGTGTGAAAGTCGTGATGCTCGACACCTAGCGTCGCGACGCAGAACAAGTAATGTTCTTTGTTTCAGTATGAGCGTCACGACGTGCAAGACCTGAGTCGCGATGCGCAGCAAGACTAGTACCATCTCATTTCAATTTCATCCTAGGATGTTAATGTTAGTTAACACGTTAGCTATCCCGACATGTATGCAACATGCATGAGCATCCACTACATCCATAACCATTATTAACTCCTAGTTTAAATATGCTAACCATACTCGAATACAGGACGAGCTAGTTTTCTGCAAGAACCTCTTCAAACGCATCCAGGATCATTGGCAATAGTCATCAATCAGTGAGTGTACCATTTTCTCAAATTGATTTTACTTATATGTTTTTGAATTATAAATTACTTTTCCGCACATAGGGTGTTAGCCAAGTTTATTTCCATTTGTTTTTATAAATAAGAATGTTTTGAGAAATGTTTTAGAAAGTGATGATTTTTAAAGCATGATTTTGATGATTTTTGGAGGCATGAGGGAAAAACCCACCTCAGATGTTACTTGGTACAAATATTGGAATTGACGGTTACTGGAATTGATAGATACCACATGTGCACATGTAGAGCAGGACTAGGGGACGATGATACGTAACGTCCCTAGATCATAGATTTCAAGGCTAGGGGACGGCGAGACATAACGCCCTTAGACTCTAGATTCAGAGTCGAGATGATATTATTGATCTGTACATCTGGCTCTAATTCAGTGGCTTAGGGGACGGCGAGACGTAACGCTCCAAAACCACTAGTTTAGGCATTTGAGGGCACAACGAGACGTAACGCCCTCATACGTCAGGTTTTTCAGAAACAGATTTACAGAGACAGATTTTTCAGTGACAGATTTTCATAAACATATTTCAGATCTATGATTTTAGAGATATGATTTTCGGAGCATAGTTTTTAGAATGATGGTTTTATAAAAAAGCTTTTAAGAAAAACAGTTTTATGAGAAACTCAGAGTTTTACAGATAAAAAGAATTTCTAGAAGCGTTTTCCATAAAAGAAATGTGTTTTCAGACAAGAAAAGATTTTTAGAGAAAATCAATTTTCATAAGATGGTTTTGATTTCAGAATAAAGATTTGTTTCTATTTTCGTTTTAAACTGTCCACTCACCAGGTCGTTCAAACGATCTAACCCCCTACTCCCAGTGTTTCTATTTTGCAGGTATACCCGGAGGACGAGCTTGAGAGGATGTATACTTATGGCAGCCAATAGGGTGTTTGGTCCACCAGGTCAAGTCAGAGAGATAGTTTAGTCAGAGTCACAGTAAAGTCATGCATCAGATATTAGTATGGTATCAATCATTGTATTGAGTAAAAGTGTCCATAAACAAAGTTGTAAAATGTATTGTTATTAAGTAAACAGTTATGAGCATTGAGTTGCATTCTATGTTATTGAGATTGGGTCCCTATGCATGTGTGTAGATTTGAGATGAGTTAATAGTATTGATCATAGTCAGAAAGTCAGAGTCTCAGGGAATAGGTCAGCCTATTCCTTGCCAGTAATATCTCCCGGAGAGGGATGTTACAAATATTGTATCAGAGCATGGTCTAGGGAGTCAGTGACTGCAGTGGGTAGAGTGTTAGGGTCTTATATATATAGTATGCCTGAGATACTAGTATACAAGGCACTACCTCTCCAGTATCTAATCCTCAAGTACTATAGACAGGTTAGTAAGAACTTCTCAAGCTAGTTGAATATTCTTCCTAATGAACACAACCATAATCCTTGTCCTAGTTTCAAATCCTTCCGTAATTATCCTGAATTATTATCAGAAATTCAAGATAAGCTATGAGAACAGATAGTAAAGTTCTTAGAGTGTTCCCCCAAAGAATTAGAAAGAGAAAGCTATAAGAAAAGTAAGGAATGATGTACATATACTTAAGGTAACCAGGGGCAAAAAGAGTTAGAGATACAGAATGAGATAATAAGAAAATACCAGAACTTATAGTGGTAAGGGGAACATAAAAAACTGAGCAAAAACAAGATGTCGAGTAGATCCAAGTAAGATTTCTTCATTCCTCAGAAAATTCTTTCAAACAGATCCAATAGCCTTTGAGTATCTCGTATAGATAGCAAGTTTCCCAAATCACGAAGGATAGTCAGAAAGATAAAAAAAAAAGTAAGAAATCAAAATTAGTTGTGGGAGTTCCAGTGAACTTGAGATACCAAAAAGGACGTAGAAATTTCAGACATCCAAACTAGGCCCGTAAGCAAATAAAACAAAGGTCGTAAGGAAAAATGATTAGTTTCTTTAGTCAATGACTCAAAAATAGATACGGCCCTAAGATACCTAGGTTTCGATCCTCCGGTTAAGAAAATTGTTCTGACAGAGTCTATCTCATACCTATCTTACATACGTAATAGGCTCTATCGGGACATAGAGTACAAGAACGAGGACAAGGATATCCATCGAAATGTAAAAGCTTATCCTAGCCTTCACTAGCATAGATAAAGATAATCGTAAGGAAGCCCGACGATGGTATATCCTAAGACAAAAACAAAGAACACTGAAAGATAGATCACCCAGAAAAGGTCCAAAAAAGTCTGAAAGAAAGAACCCGACATGATCCTAGATTGGCAACTTACAGTACCAATAAGAATCCATATATCAGACCAATGCCAGTAGAAATCCACGTAAGTCTACAAGAACAGACCTATGAGATTGGAGACACTCAGGAGTTAACAAAAAGTACAAGTATGGACATTAAGATTAAATGTTATAGCTAAAGTCTATAGCAAGAGCAGAGATCTAGAAAGTGGCCCATAAGATGAATTACCACTAGCCTCGGTAGCACAACATGAAGCCAAGAGATAGATTATGGAGGTGAATAATATATGGAAGAATACGGGAAATAATAAGGAAGTTCAGTATGAATAGTAACATATATAACATAGCTTAAGGACGGTAATATAAATGGAGATCTCAAAATGGTTGATAAAGTCGTGGAACCTTAAGACATGGAGTAGCCGACGCGATTCTAATAAAATGAATGATAACTCTTCTTTCCAGTAGCCTCGACCCCAGTAAGTGTATAGACACCTAACCAAACCATCACCGAACATAGACAAGTAACAATAATGAGTATTCTCAAGTCCCGATGAATGCATATAGTCACCTCTCAACTTAGAGCCCAATAAAGATTTGAACAAGTAAAGGAAAATACTTAATGGAACAGACAAATCATGAGACAACAAGACAGGCCGAACTAAGGAGTTCACAGAACCTAGATAAGGATCATAAGATAATGATATTCTGTGAGAGATGGAGTAGTTTGAATTCCCAGTAAGCAAGCTAAATCTAGAAGTGATAACATTCCCTATCGTAGAACTGAAAGCCGTCAATGAAGTAAAGGCTCGGAAGAGCAAGGAACCAAAGTAAATAATACAGATAACAACCCCAATGGTAAGATACATGACTTATATAATACTTCCCACCATACTAGAGATGAACAGATTACGTAAGAGAACAACACCCAAACTAAAAAATTCAGTAGTGATAACATGACCTGTTGTAAAATATGGAGTTTTCAGAGAAGTAATGATTTAATAAGTTCAAGGAATTGAGATAAGGAAGAAATCGAAGTAATATAGCAAAACTTCGACAGGAAGAACAACAAAATGAGTAAGTAGGATTTTGAGAGAGCATGATAGACATATGGTTCAACTGGGTTAAACTGGGTATTTGCGTCTGACCATCGACAGAGGCTTTTGCATAATTTAGTGTTCCAGGTTAGTAAACTGATTTATTACACAAACATAAAATAATCTCTTCATCTTTTAAAAATATATTAGAATGATTCACAACCCTAGATCTTTGTGTCTTTTGTTATTTTTCCTTAGTATTTTCTTTTGTATTTTTATTTATTTATTTATTTAGCAAATCTACAATCAACCAAATCAATCAAGCAATCATTCTCTTCACTGAAAATTAGATATTTGTAAATAAATAGATTCAATAATTAATAACAACAGTAGAAATTAAGTCCTCGTGGGATCGATATTTTTATACTACTTGAACGATACGTGCGCTTGCGTTATACGTGTGTGTTTACGCCGGTCACCTGCTGACGTGGATGATGACGTGGCAAAGCGCGTGGCAGAGTTGACTCGTTGACCGGATGACGTGGCGACACGTAGGATGACACGTGGCACATGTGGAAGTAGTAATTGTCGTCACCGTAGGATGCTGACACGTGGCACAGTGCATGTTAGCAGATCGGCTGTGATGGTGACACGTGGCACGGCGCACGTTAGCAAAGTCAAACTTTTCTCAGATTCTGACACGTGGACCCGGCGCACGTTAGCACTGTTCGACGCATGTTAGGCGTCGCGACGCTGAAGGTCTTGGCGTCGCGACGCGGGAAATTACCAAAATGCTTTTTTCGTCCAATTTTCACTATTTTGGCCCAAATCACCTCCAGAATGTCCTGAAACTTTATTTATCTACAAAATAACACAAAACACATCAAAATATTCACAAAACTCAAGAAACTGTACAAAATATTAGGTTAATTGAGTGGGAAATAGTGATAGATTTACCACTCATCACACCCCCAAACCTAACATTTTGCTAGTCCTCGAGCAAAACTTAGAGTAAAATAACATTTTAACTAAGCCACTTTCGTAGGGATCACGGTTGCATTTAGCATATGCAACAAGCCTTTAAACCCCTAGGTGTCCCTAGTGGACGAGTTGTAGTCTCGTGAGGGTTTACAGCAATGATACCCACAAACATTTTACAAAAGTAAAAAGGTAGTAAAACTAATGCACACAAACAAGCGAAAAGAGAATAAAGATGTTAGTGACTAATCAGATGAAACTTCTACTCCAAGTTACTAGTTGTTTTGTTTCTTTCTAAATTACTGAATAAGTAAATTCTCCGATTATATTTGCCATTCTTCATATACACAGTCAACATAATATTAAACAACTCATTTTTACCAGGTGTTAAGACACCCCTACGGACTTAATTACTCAGACTTCATATATATATATTTTTGCAGCATCTTTGATCCATGTAGCGAGCTTTGGGCCAATGACTCCCAAACCAGTTGGTTTTAGGGCACTAGGTGTTAAAACGCCCTTACAGACTTAATAACTCGGATCTCGGATGTTTTTTTTTACTCCATTACTTTTTGAGATGCTTCCTCCAATTAAACTAGAGCACTGAATATTACAAACTTTTCAATTTTTAGCTCATGTCCGTATGTTACTATATATGTTGATAATATCTACCAACTGAGCATATGAAGATCCATTTAAGTCAGTTTTATGGAGAATTTACAAATTAAATAATTCAAAAGGAAATAAACAAAAATTAACTTGTTTCGAAATAGGTTTGAAATACGTCTCAGGAGTGGAAAGTCCTTACACAGCTATCTCTTACCAATTTCACCTTTTTAGTCAAAATAAAAATACAAAAACGCAAAATATTTTTGTAATTTTTGAAAAAATTTCAATTTTTTTTTTTTTCGAAAAATTTTGGACTAAAAATAAAAACAACACACAAACTAAAAACAAGGTACTGATCAACTAATTCCCTCCCCCAAACCTAAATGAGACATTGTCCCCAATGTCTTAAATAGTAGAAGAAGAGTTTAGAAGATAATACATGGTTAGCTGAAATTCTACAAGAAATTAAAGGTTAAGATCCAGATTAATCCTACGCCTCTTACCACGATCATCCTCGGACCAATTTATCTTTGAAAGGATAGGGTCAACTCGTGGTTCATAGGCTATGAGTTGGTCTATTAGATCCGGAGCAGTTTTGGCAGTAAAGATGAGTTCTTTTAAAGGTTTTGACACGAACCCATTTCTCCGAGCATCATCAAGAAACACACAAAGAAAATCATAAAATCCATCAACGTTCAGTAGTCCAATTGGTTTCTAGTGTATGTTCAGGTTCGCCCAAGATAGCACAATAAAAATTTCCTCCAATATACCCAAACCACCTGGCAAAGAAATAAAAGCATCAGCACGGTTAATCATTTCTACCAAACATTCAGACATACCTGGCACGATCAGTTCCTCTCCGTTTGATGGTTCAATAAGATTTGCCTCTGCCAAGGGTTTTGGGATGATTCCCAAAACGTGACTGCCTCCTTCCTGTACCGCCTTTGAAACGATCCCCATTAGTCCAAGATTGTCTCCGCCATATACTAAGTGCATATTTCTTGCAGCTAAGACTCGACCTAATTCCTGTTATGCTTCTACGTATTGTGGTTTAGATCCAACACTACTACACACAAAAACACAGATGTTTTCAACTCGTCTTCTTGAAGTGGCTTCCATGTTTTACTCTAGATGTCTTCAAAAGTGTAATGATGAGTTGAATTTATAACACCTGAAAAGGGTGAGTAAAATAATAGCACTAGTACCTGCCAAATGACAATTATTAGTTAAACAAATCGTGATAGTCAAAAAGGTCTGGATCCTGTCGGAGAAAATAAAAGAAAACAACAAAACAAATTACAATTATTAGGAAAAGACAAAGAGATATAATATTTACAAGAAAAGTAGCGGCTTGATCGACGTCTATGCGTCAGGGACAAGCTTCCCATCCAATTTTCTTATAAATTAGCAAACAGGGTCTTTTTGAGTCAGATTCCCGAGACTTAATAGTTGTATTTCTTTTTGAAATTGTGTATGTAATTTGCGAAAGGCTATGTGAACATATCCACTGGGATGCGTCTCAATAGTCGAAGATATATCATCTAAAGACTCCTTACTCAAGCCATCCCTAATGAATTTAATTTTGTCTTCGCGATTATCAGACATCATTCCTAAAGAACGACAACGAGTATTGCAATTCCAGCGTGCACATTTATAACAAACACCACATTTGCTTAGCTCTATGTTTCTTTGCATAGGTGCTTTTTCCAAAACCAGGCAGATTTTAATAAAAGAGTCAGAAGACTCACCTGCCAATCGGACTCGTGCTTCAATTACCCAACGAATATCATTAGGAACACCATGGATTGTCAGTAACCTCATCCGTTCCAAGCGAGCTTTGTAGACTTTCATCAGAGATTTTTGAGGGAGAGAAGGAAATTGCTTGTGAAGATTTGCCAGAGCTTCTTCCATCTTGAAATGGGTTGCCTCCCTATGAGCGCTAAACACACAAAATTAAATCACACCAAATCACAATATATACAAAAATTGCATGGGTTGCCTCCCTATGAGCGCTAAGTTTAAAGTCGTCAGCTAGACGTGACTTCCTGAACGTTATGCTGGATCTGAAAGTGTGACACTTTCTTTTGTCGCTCAAATGATTCTCCCCAGTAGTGTTTGACACGCTGACTATTAACTTTGAATGTGTTGTTGGTGTTAGGATCCATTAACCCAATAGCTCCATAAGGTAAAACCTGAGTGATCACAAATGGACCTGACCATCTAGATTTCAACTTTCCAGGGAAAAGTTTCAACCTAGAGTTGTACAATAACACTTGTTGCCTTGGTTCCAACTGTCTGTGCACTATTTTTCGGTCATGCCATTTTTTGGTCTTTTCCTTGTACAATTTGGCATTCTCATAAGCCTGTAGGCGAAATTCCTCCAATTCGTTGAGTTGGTAAAGTCTTTTCTCTCCTGCAGCTTGTGAATCAAGATTCAACTTCTTCAGTGCCCAGTACGTCTTGTGTTCAAGCTCAACTGGCAGATGGCACGCTTTCCCAAACACCAATCGATATGGGGACATACCAATGGGTGTCTTGTAAGTTTTCCGGTAGGCCCATAATACATCATCTAGTTTTGTTGACCAGTCACTCATTGTTGATCCAACGGTTCTTTCTAGGATTCTTTTGATTTCCCTGTTTGAAACCTCAACCTGTCCATTTGACTGTGGATGGTAAGCTGTGGCAACCTTGTGAGTAACTCCGTATTTGGAAAGGAGTGCATCAAAATATCTGTTGAAGAAATGCGAGCCACCATCACTGATGATTGCACGAGGTGTTCCGAACCGAGTGAAAATATTCTTTTTCAGGAATTTGATCACGACTTTTGAGTCATTGGATGGCAGTGCAATTACTTCGACCCATTTGGAGACGTAGTCTACAGAAACCAGGATGTACAGGTTTACGAATGATGGAAAAATGGGTCCCATGAAATCAATACCCCATACATCGAATATTTCCACTTCTAGAATGTTTTGCAACGGTCCTTCGTTTCTCCTGGAAATATTTCCCATTCTCTGGCACCTGTCACATTGAAAAGCAAAAAGATAAGCATCTTTAAAAAGAGTGGGCTAGAACAAACCTGATTGTAGGACTTTGGCTGCAGTTTTGTTTCCGTTGAAGTGTCCGCCATATGGTGATGAATGACAGTGCTGTAAAACACTGTTGATTTCCTCCTGTGGAACACACCGTCTCAATAATTGATCAGCACAGCATTTGAACAGGTACGGTTCATCCCAGAGATAGTGCTTGACTTATTTGAAGAACTTCTTCCGTGGCTGAGTTGTCCATTCCAACGGCCATTTTCCTGAAACAATGTAGTTGACATAGTCAGCATACCAAGGGACTTCCTGTTGTTTCATGGCAAACAGCTGTTCATCTGGAAAAGTTTCTTTGATTGACAGATCTTTGTCAGATGTTTCTTCATTCTCGAGCCTCGATAGATGATCTGTCACCTGATTCTCTGTCCCTTTCCTGTCTCTGATCTCCACGTCGAATTCTTGCAGAAGAAGTATCCAACGGATCAATCTGGGTTTGGAATCTTTCTTTGTGATCAGATTTTGATTGCTGAATGATCTGTGCAGACCACCACTTTGGGACCTACCAGATAGGAACAGAATTTGTCAAAAGCATACACAACTGCGAGCAACTCCTTTTCGGTGGTTGTGTAGTTGAGTTGAGCTTCATTCAGAGTTCTGCTGGAGTAGTAAATGGTGTGGAAAATCTTTGCTTTACGTTGTCCCAAAACTACACCTACAGCAAAATCACTAGCATCGCACATCACTTCAAATAGAAGGGTCCAGTCTGGTGCTACAATGATGGGGGCGGAGACTAGCTTCTGTTTTAAGATCTCGAAAGCTTCCTGGCATTCTTTGGTGAAGTTGAAAGGCACATCATTCTCCAGAAGATTGCATAGAGGTTTAGCAATCTTGGAAAAGTCTTTGATAAATCTCATGTAAAAACCTGCATGTCCAAGAAAACTTCTAATACCTTTAACTGATGTTAGTGGAGGTAGTTTTTCAAGTGTCTCTATCTTTGCTTTGTCTACCTCAATTCCCTTTTGTGAGATCCAGTGTCCAAGAAAAATGCCTTCTTGCACCATGAAGTGGCATTTCTCCCAGTTGAGTACCATGTTTGTATCTTCGCACCTTTGTAACACATGTTCCAAATTTTGCAAACAATGGTCAAAAGAATCTCCAAATACAGAAAATTCATCCATGAAAACCTCCATACTCTGCTCCAGCATGTCTGAGAAGATGGTCATCATGCAACGCTGAAATGTAGCAGAGGCATTACATAATCCAAATGGCATCCTACGGAAAGCAAAAGTACCATAGGGACATGTAAAGGTAGTTTTCTCCCGGTCTTCTGGTGCGATGGCAATCTGATTATACCCTGAATATCCGTCCAGAAAGCAATAGAACTCATGTCCTGCCAGTCTGTCTAACATCTAGTCAATAAATGGTAGCGGAAAATGGTCCTTTCTTGTGGCTTTGTTTAGTTTCCTGTAGTCCATGCATACTCTCCATCCAGTCACTGTTCTTGTTGGGATTAGCTCATTCTTTTCATTGGTAATTACAGTAATTCCTCCTTTCTTTGGTACACATTGCATATGACTCACCCAACTACTGTCTGAGATGGGGTAAATGATGTCAGCATCTAACTATTTGATGATTTCTTTCTTTACGACTTCCTTCATGATTGGATTGAGTCTCCGTTGATGTTCCACTGTGGGTTTGTACTCATCGTTCATCAGGATCTTGTGCATGCAAAATGATGGACTAATGCCTCGAATGTCTGCTATAGTCCAGCCAATGGCTTTCTTGTGCTCTCGTAACACTCTCAGCAACTTTTCTTCTTGTTCCAATGTTAGTGAAGAAGAAATAATAACAAGTAATTCAGAAGAGTTTCCAAGAAATGCATACCTGAGATGGCTCGGAAGTAATTTCAGCTCCAGCTGTGGTGGTTCTTCAATCGAGGGCTTGATTCGATCTTTCTTTAGCAATTCCAAACTTTCAACTGGTGGTGTTGCTTTGAATCGGAATGGTTTGTCAAGGTAGTTGATACATTCCAGGATTTCAGCATCTAGCTCGCTGTCAGTCATGTTGGTGATGCAAGCTTCAAGTGTATCTGTGGGATTTGGCTCAGTATTTTGAACGATACTATCAACAACATCAACTCTGAAGCATTCTTCTTCCTTTTCATCGCTCGGGAATTTCATGGCTTTGAAAACATTAAAGGTCACTTCTTGGTCCTGCACTTTCATGGTCAGTTCTCATTTTTGCACATCAATCACAGTTTTACCTGTAGCCAAGAATGGTCTCCCAAGAATGATAGGTATTTCTTTGTCTTCTTCCATGTCAAGGATGATGAAATCTGCTGGGAGAATTAGTTTGTCTACTTTCACCACCACACATCTTCAACAACACCTCTTGGAAATGCGAGTGTTCGGTCAGCAAGTTGCAATGAAACTGAGGCAAGCATTGCTTCTCCAATCTGCAGTTTCTTGTATATAGAAAAAGGCATCAAGTTAACACTAGCACCTAAATCACATAAAGCCTTACCGATATAATGTTCTCCAATGGTGCATGGAACTGTGAAACTTCCAGGATCTTTCAACTTCGGGGGAAGTTTCCTCTGAATAATGGCGATGTATTCTTCCGTTAATGCTACTGTTTCGTAGTCTCCCAATCTCCGTTTTCGTGAAAGAATATCTTTCATGAATTTGACATAAATGGGCATTTCTTCCAAGGCTTTTGCAAATGGAATGTTGATGTGCAGCTTTTTGAACACCTCCAGGAAACGAGCAAACTGCTTGTCCAGTTTGTTTTTCTGAAGAAGCTGAGGAAAAGGTGGAGGTGGAATGATTCTTTCTGGTTCTTTTTCCTTTGCTTCTTTTTCCTTCATCTATTTCTCAGCTTCTTTTGGAACATCTTCTTGGGGCATCTTGATTCCAACTTCTTTGTTGATTTCAGTACCGCATTTCAAAGTAATGGCTTGACATTGCTCCTTCCATCGGTTCCTTGGATTGGGTTCTGTGTTGCTGGGAAGATTTCCTGGTGGTCTGTAACTCTGAGCATTGGCCAGTTGTCCAATTTGATTCTCCAGTGCTTTGATGGAAGCTGATTGGCTCTGAAAGATATCATCGTACTTTTTAACAGAGCCAGCACTTCTGCTATTCCTGGTTCATTTACCTGCTCCTGGCCTTTGTTCGGTGCTGGAATCCAGGTGGTGGATAGTTCCGCTGTTGGCCTGAATTGTTGCTCCATGAAAAATTAGGATGATTCCTCCATCCTGGGTTGTAGGTGTTGGAATAATGATTGTTCCCCTGTCTGTTGAAATTATTGACAAAATTCACCGTTTCTTCAAGTTGGTGACTCTGGTGTTCCTCCATGTGGTGAACTTGTGGATCCAGTGGTAAGAGTCTCCATGAATTTGCATATCTGATCTAGCTTGGTGTTGACTGCTGTATTGGCTCCACTTTCATAAATTCCTGCAATTCTTTGGATCATGCTCCTTTCTGTTGGCCACAAGGAATTGTTGTTGGCCATTTCTTCGATTAGTTCCCAAGCTTGATCTTCTCTTTTTTCCATTAAAGCTCCTCCAGCAGCAGCATCGATTGTGGTTCTCATTATTCCAGAAAGTCCATTATAGAAAGTTTAGACTTGAAGCCATTTTAGAATCTCATGGTGAGGACATTTCCGGAGTAAATCTTTATACTTTTCCCAAGCTTCGTAGAGAGTTTCAGAGTCTTGTTGTACAAAGGATGTGATGTCATTCCTCAGCTTTCCGGTTCTGGCTGATGGAAAGTACTTTGCAAGAAATTTGGTGGCTAAAGTGTTCCACGTTGTGATGGAACCTGCTGGTAGTGAATGTAGCCAAGCTTTAGCTTTGTCCTTCAAGGAGTATGGGAAAACACGCAATCTCATTGCTTCTTCAGCTTCTCGGTTGTGATTGAAAGTGCCGCAAACTTCCAGGAAGTTGCTGATGTGGGCATTAGGATCTTCAGTTGCATTTCCCCCAAACTGAACTGACTGCTGAATCATCTGGATGCATGTTTTGATGTCACACATATTTGCTGGTAAATGAGGAAGTACAATGCAAGAAATGAGTCTGTCAACCACCGGAATGGTTCTGTCTCGAATGAGAATTGGTGGTGCAACGTTCAAAGGTTCAGGTTCCATGTTGACTAAAGCTTCTTGGCCTTCTCGCCTTTCCCTTCTCAACTGTCTGATGGTTCTTTCAATTTTCGGGTCAAGCGGTCGGAGTTCAAAGCTTCTGGTTCGTCTCATGTAGCTTCTGAGAACCTGAAATACAAGAAAACAATAACAATAAGTAAAAAGAAATTAGATACAAGTAAAGGTATCTAACCCCTAAACTAATAGTAAAAGATAAATAAGTCCCCGGAAACGGCGCCAAAAACTTATAAAGTACCAATAGGCACAATGCCTTGCGGTACAACAACTAGTGTCTAAACTTGGTTGTTATACATGGAATCCATTTCGGATTACAAGACACTTTGCCATGATAGGGAGTCGATACCTTGTATCACTTCCTCATACGTAGTCAGTTGTAATTC
Organism: Zanthoxylum bungeanum; assembly: GCA_019454045.1. Lineage (NCBI taxonomy): Eukaryota > Viridiplantae > Streptophyta > Magnoliopsida > Sapindales > Rutaceae > Zanthoxylum > Zanthoxylum bungeanum. Next base: position 24,006 of record SKCR01031169.1, read on the forward strand.
CTCATTAAGATAGACATCTTTATGAGGTGAGATCAGAAACCCATACGTCAGGTTGTTTTCTGACTCTCTCCGACATACGTGGTTCTTGTGTATTCGAAGATTACTGGTATATTTTCATCCTTGATGAATCTATTTGTGTTCCATTAAGGAATCGGTGCCTTGAACAGTATCACTCCGATTTTCATCGAGTTTTACTATCCTCCCACTTACCACTGCATATAGGTATTCCCCTTAAGAAAAACCGCATGGCGAGCAACAATTACATTGTTCTCTTGTGAGTTGTATAAGTACTATACTTAGGTATCCCTAGGATAACCTACAAATTAGCACTTATCCAATTTGGGTTTTACTTTGGTATCATCCAAACGTATGCCTAGCATACCCAAATATTTAGGAATGAGAAACCTGGTTTCTTTCATGTTCATATCTAATATGAAGTCTGTCTAACAGATTTTTATGGAACCTTATTCAAAATAAGTTTTGTACTGTTAATTCATATCCGTTGAAGGAAATGGTAGCTCAGAGCGACTCATGATTAACCTTATCATGTCCAACAAAATTCAGTTTATCCTATTCGGACACACTGTCAATTGATGTGTTCTGGGAGGAGTCCTCTTTGAAAGAATACTATGCTCTTTCAAGTATATTAGAAACTTATTGCTTAAGTATTTTCCATTACGGTCTTACCGTAACAGTTTAATACTTTAGTCAATCTGTTTGTCTATTTCGTGTCGAAAACTTTAAAAGTTTTCGATTTGTGTTTCGAAAGAAACACGTAACCATAACGCGATGCCACATCTGTAAAGGTCACGAAATATTCCTATCCACCTCTAGCCTAGCTAGACATGGGCCCACTTACTTCACTGTGAACTAGGGCTAATAGATCGGTGGTACTTGCACTTTTACCGAGTAAAGGTGTTTTAGGCACTTTGCCGAATAAACTAGATTCGTAGACTTTATTTGAATAGAATCAAATATGTCCTAGTACCCACTCTTCGAAAGTGTAGATATACGATTCTTGTTTAATTGTGTCCCAGACAACAATGCCACAATTAAGTTTCATCTGATCAAATCAGTTTGAGCTATTGTTTGTCATGTTTTACATTTGAGATTTATCTATATTCAAAATATAAATTCTGTTATTCACATCTAATGTGTTTATCTCAATATCATCTTTATAAAATAAAACACTTTAGTGTTCTAGAATATAAAGGTCAATCCGCAATGGATTAAACATTGATATAGAGATAATGTATCTAGTCAAACTAGTTACATTATAACAGTTTCCTAATTTAAGTACACATCTGAAGGTAGTTCCTAAACTTAGGTATCTACGATTAAAACAGCGACTTTCGTCCCGTTTTCGATTCGCAGATAAATCTCTATTGAAGTCAGTATCCTGTTCAAAACAGATTCTGAACATCAATACATATATTTTATGTTCCACACTAAGTATTTAAAATCTAATTTTAATACTATTAGTGAACATAATGTTGACAAACATATTTGAAGTGGGAGCCAAACCCGTCTTCAATTCCTTCATGTCTACCTTGTCCAAACGGCAGTCACGCTTCCGCGATCCCGTTTGCCACAATTTAGGCAGACATTTTGGGATATGTCATTTATCTTCCTAGAAGATTATAATGATTTTGCCTTTGCCCTTTTCAACATTCCAGAAGCCTTTGGCCTAGCCTCGGGTTTCTAGAATATCGAAGTGAAGTGCGCCTTGCGCTACTCGCCTTATTGCAAAGTTTGACTTTGTCTCCTTGAGAATAGTCATTAACTCTCCAAGAGTTAAGTATTGCAATTTAGTACTTCTTAGATCTATGAAGATCCTTCAATTTCATTATCATACTTTAAGGATCTAATCCTTAGTTCTGATTCAGAAATTAAGGAGTCTACTACGACAAGCTTAACGGATTAAGCATTAACGTTATCATTACATAAATCTTCCAAAGATTATGCTCTACTATTTGCTTAACTTCGGGCTTTAGGCCTAATATGTTATTTTATCAAATAAAGTAACTAATTATTTTCCAGGACCATCCTGAAATTTTATTCCCAATTTGAAAAATTAAACCATTTAAATACATTTTCCCTTGGATTATGTCTTAAACGTCAATCTTTCAATTTATCTTGATTCTAATAGTCCAACTATTTTAATCAACGATTTCGGTACTTTTAAATATAATGATTATTATAGTCCAACTATATTAATCAACTATACTTTTAATTGTTTGAATACAGTCCAACTGTTAATTAAAACAACAATTTAAATATTAGTCCAACTAACATTTAATTTATTTGACGAATGATATTTGATTGAGCGCGTATGGCAAGTAATTAAACGAATATTACAAATTCAATTCTTGCCTCCCACTATTTTTCGACGAGCCTCTAACCCTCTGTCGAGTACTCGGGAAACCGTGTTTCCTAGTGGGCTAGGATCCCGTTAAATATCACACAATCTTGACTTTCGCCAACAAATTGTATGATAATTAACTAGGTATATCTCTAAGATCAATTGGATCCCATCCAATTCCTAGATCCAGTAGGGGACATCCAAGTCCGAAACATATATCTTATATATGCCAATATATCCAATATATTGCCTAACCTTTTTCCTCTGAATCAACTAAGCAATGCCTTTGGCACAACAAACTTAGTGATCCCAGTTAAGCGTGACCCATTAACCATGGAAAGCTTCATAATCAATGTCGATGGACAAGAAGTGATCTTGACTTTGGCCAACAAATCACAACTTAAACAAGACACTGATATGGAACAAAGCCTTCATGATTCAAACACATCCTCGACGGACAAAGGCCTTGACTTTGGCCAACAAGCCAATGCCAGTCTCGGATCTTGAGTAAGAATCACTCAATGGAAGGAAAAACGCTTAATATTTTGAGAGGGTTTTTCGAATGCAAATTGGCAACCAATTTATTATCTTTGTTAAGGTCTCATCATCATACACCCTTAAACATTCATTCTAAATACATAATAAAGCGTGTATAAATAAAATAATAATGATATGCGGATGGATACTTTACACAATGATCCTAGATCAAATCTCTTCGTTTCTCTCTTCCGCTAGCACATGTATTACTTCTACCAGTTACACTACACTTCTAAAGAAACCTCATTTACATTGAGAGGAATAGGTGAGAAGAGAATACAAAGAATAAGGAGGTAATAAGGCTGGACACGCAGGTCCAATTAATAAATCAAATTTATTTCAACAATTTCTAAAATTTCCCCACCCATCTAATATCCATCTGATATACATCATTCATGCATCGCAACCATGTATTCACACAAGCATGTTATCAATCAATCTAATCAAATTAATTAATCTGATAATTAGTGACCATCCAATGTTCAAATAACGATTTGATTTTGCGCGAGTCAAACTCGTTTTGCGAATAAGTACTCAAAGTACGAATTCTCAAATTAAATTAAACTACAAAATTACATCTAATTCAATTTGTATTTAACACTAATTCGCTATTTAATTCCAAATTAAATACTACACCTTAATTAATGAACTTTTACGATTTAAATTCCAAATTAATCGTTACGGGTCTCAAAGCCCGATTAACGTCCAACGTTAATTTAATTAAAGTCTAATGGGCTCTTAATTAATTTCTTTTAGGCGTGGGCTTCGGCAACCAAAGCCCAATCAAGGAGTTACCCCATAAGCCTAGAAATCAAATTAAGCCCATTAGGCCCAATTAAATTTATTAAGGTCCATTAGTCGCATTTGAGCTTTATGGAAGCGGTTTTGGGCCCCAATTGGATCCAACCAATTTAGCCTAAACCTAACTTGGTACAACCAAGCCCAATAAGCCCAATAACAACATTACAAGCCCAATTTCCAAAATTAGCCCAAATAATTAAATTACAAAACCCAATTTCACAATTTAATTACATTAAGTGTATAGCATAATTAATTACCCAAATCAATATTTCCAAAACACCAAATTAGCCTAATTAATCATGCTTATCAACATTAAATCATGTCCAACATAATTTAACAAAAATCAAACCCATTCATGCTATATTGCTCTCGGCTTTGGAGGGGAATTTTATGTCCAATTCAAATTCAATCCAATTAAATCCAAATTAACATTAAATCCATATTCCCAATTGTTTTCAAGTCATCCAATGAATCAAAAAACAAAATTCCAAGACAATTTAGGGCATGCTCATTCTCGGCTAAGCTAAGAAATTTGGGGAAATTTATTCCAAACAATATTTCATCAAATTGATCCAATCAATCCTCAATAAAACATGTTTTAAGCACACTCAAACATCCAATTTAATTAAATCATGCTCAAACACATTTTACCCAAATTTTAACCCTAAGTCAAATTTCATGCTTTTACTCCGCTCTGATACCATTGTTGGAGTATCTACGATCCCGAGGATCGATTCAAGCATAAAAATAAGTGCGAATACAATCAAAGAAGTCACGGAATACTCACAATGATCGGTTGAGACGATGCGGTGAAGAACAAAAAATTATTTTATGCCCATTGAGAAGTCACGGCAGTCCACTTTCTGTCCTCCATGGATTCGGCCATCTTGGTCCTCCATTGATGCTCCAAGATTCGTGATGTGATTCCATGCTCATGGGTGGACTTCCCTATCACCTTCGCATGACTTCGTAGTGTGCTAGCACTCTTGATTTTGCAACAAAATCATGACTTTGCTTCCCTTCCTTGCTCACGGTTTTGCCCAGAAAACAGAACAAGAAAATGCCCAAATGGGTGTGTGAGAGAGATGAAGAAGAAAGAGAGAGAGTGTTATGTGTGTTGGTGGCAAAAGTGTGTATCTAATACACATTTTTAATTTTGCAAAATCAATTAATTGATTTCCAAAAAACAAAACAAATACCAAACATTTAAAATATATTAAATGTCAATCAAGCTTTCAAAAAGCTTTCCAACCACTTCCATCAAGTCACATCACCCAATCAATCAAGTGACAAGTTGTCACATCACTCAAAGTGACTAATGATTTAACGCTTGATGTGACTAGCGATTTGACGCTTGATTTGACTTCCGTGCCGCATTCGAATTCGAAATGCGAATGCGCTCGCAAAATAATCTCGGGCTCGGGTTCGCTAATTCCAAATTAACGAATTTTCCGTTGCGACGTAATTAAATGATTATGCCTAGCGAAATCAATATTCACGTCACTAATGAATTAATTATAAATTAACTCGTTCGCCCGAATTAAAATCTAATTTTAATTCCGCGTCGAAATCCAATTTTGTTTAATATATCGAATATATTAATTTATAGATTAATTCCAAATTAATCGTTCTCTCTCTTTTATTGATATTTTATCCCAGATAAAATATCTCCGTAATTAATCCCAGATTAATTTTCTCTCTCATCTGATTAATCCCAGATTAATTAAAGTGCGAGTCATATGTCATCGGTGAATCTTCGGGAAGTGACCCATGAGATCCCCAGATATGTTGGCAGTAAATTCGGTCGTCGGACTATCCGAACACGTAAGTACCTAGTACTACGTTTGTACCGATTTACAAGACAAGGTTGGCTTCTAGCAAAGGGCCATGCCTACCCAATTCTCTAGAAAAATGCTTACAGGAATAAGCGATCTATATCAGGCGTAGTATATGTAGTATTGTGTATGTCGATCCAGTATCAGATGATCATGTGCTAGGCCTGGGGCTGGAATTGTGTATGCCCCGTACGAAGCACATGTCGGATCTCTGGTAACTAGTTTCTATAATCGGATATATATGACCTTGTCATAATATCCCGATAGTTGCAGCATATAAGAGAACCAGTTCCGTATCCTACGTGACCATCATCTCCATATGACTGGAGTGATAATTTCGTCTTGACATCACACCCAACACACTACGATTCTCAATATACCTAGCAGAGGCGTACATAGAACATGTTAAAGCCCTGGACGACCAAAACCAAAGTATATTGATTGTGGCAAGTATTAGCGGTGCAAGTCTCAGGTTAAGACCAAATACATCTACCCTGATTTCGGACTTCCATAGACACATAGTCATACTACCAATGGAATTCCGAGGGAGTCTATCCGGAGCGAAGCTGTTTCCCGTACCATCGGTAAAACACAACCTCCTATTACACTTGCATGAGTATCCTATACCCAAATATATAAGAACTATGTCGTTGTGTCCTCACAACGCGCACAAGTGTGATACTAGTCTTTTACGCATTTATCGATGTCCAATCTCGATAATACTCTGACTAGGGATATTTAATGATTTATCCTTCGTGGACTAATACTGTCTCATATCATTCTCAATCCAGGAACAACTCATAAGGACCTCCTATCATTTATACATCTTGGTTATCTAATCACAAATTATAAGAGAGCAATCTCCTTTGTCACATAGTTAATTTCTACAACAACATCATGATCTGTACAAATAGTGACGCTATGGGTCATAATTGTCCAACATGAGGTATGGGTTTCTGATCTCACCTCATGTAGACATTAGTCTTATTAAGGATACTGAACCGACTACGAATGATGAAGTGATACGAGGTATCGACTCCGCTATATGGTAAAGTGTCACGAAGTCCGAAATGGATTCCATGTATACCAACAATGTTGGACACTGGTTGATATACCATAAGGTATTATGCCCACTGGTAACGGATGAGTCTTCATGTTGAAGACAAACATGGATGACAACATACAAACGTATAAAGCTAGGCTTTTAGCGAAAGGGTATTTTCATCAACATGGTGTCGATTACGACGAAACCTTTTATCTGTTGCCATGATTAAATCCATTCAGATAATGCTTGCAAGTGCTGCATATTTCGTTTATGAAATATGGCAGATGGACGTCAAAATCGCTTTCCTTAATGGAAACCTTTTGGAGGATGTTTTATGCAACATCTGGACGGTTTTGTCGTGCCAAAACATGCAAACAAGGTTTGCAAGTTAATCGATCTATTATGGATTGAAGCAAGCATAGCGTTCTTGGAACCAACGTTTTGATGAGATCATAATGGTATATGATTTCATTCAAAACGAATATGATTCTTGTGTATATAAAAAGGTTAGTGGGAGCGCACTGACAATGAATGTCCTATAAGTTGATAATGTATTGCTTCTTAGCAATAACATTCCCATAATATAATCGGTGAAAGCTTGGCTTTCATTAAAATTCTCCATGGAATACCTGCGAAAAACAGTCTTTATTATAGGAATAAAGATCTACTGGGATAGATCTAGAAAGCTGCTGATAACCCTCCTAAAGCTCATACGTTTTTGAAATAAGGGTACATATTTAGTTTGAATAACGGAACAGTGAGCTGTAAATCTTCCAAACAATATACTATTTCCGGTTCAACCACAAAAGCGGAATATATTGCTGCAGCTGAGGTAGCAAAAGAAGCATTTTAGATCTATAAAATTCCTAATTAGATTAGGAGTAGTTCTGTTATCAGCTGAGCTAGGCTACAGCACAGGCTAAAGAATTACGGTCTCATCAACGATCCAAATATGTACTTCGACGATTTTATCTGATTCGTGAGATCATACATCGTGGCGATGTGATGATCGAATAAATCGCATCAGATGATAACCTTGTAAATCCACTTGCGAAAGCGATATCTCAGCATAAGCATGAGCGACCCGTACATAGTTCAAGAGTCGGACACTTGAGTGATTGGCTATAGGCCAAGTGGGAGATTGTTGGACAATTATGACCCATAGCATCACTATTTTATAAAGTACATGGTATTCTTGTACAAAATTAACTATCTGATAAAGGAAATTGCTCTTTTATCATTTGTAATTTGATTACCTGGATATATAAATGATAAAAGTCCATATGATTAGTACCGGATTAATAAGATATGAGACAGTATTAATCCACGAAAGGTTTAATCATTAAATATCCATAGTCGTAGTATTATCGAGACTGGACATCGATATTACGGAATAGGCTAGTATTGCACTGTGCACGTTATGGAAGCGTAACGTCATAGTTCTCATATATTTAAGTATTGGATACTTATGCAAGTGTGATATGAGATTCTATTTACCGATGGTACGAGAATAGCTTCGCTCTGGATAGACCCATCGGAATCCCATTGGTAGTATGATTATGTGTCTATGGGAATCCGAATCAGGGTAGGTGTATTTGGTCTTAACCTGAGACTTGCATCGCTAATACTTGCGACAATCAGTATACTTTGGTTTTGGTCGTCCGGGGCTTTAACAGGTGATGAGTGGTAATTATATCACTATTTCCCACTCATTTAACTTAATATTTTATATAGTTTCTTGAGATTTGTGAATATTTCTATGTGTTTTGTGTTATTTTGTAGATAAATAAAGTTTTAGGACTCTCTGGAGGTGATTTGGGGCCAAAATAGTGAAAAACGGACAAAAGGGCATTTTCGTAATTTTGCATGTCGCGACGAGCAAGCCTTTGGCGTCGCGATGCCTATTGTGCGTTGATCCATGCTAAATTACACCGGGTCCACGTGTCAGAATCTGAGAAGTTTGACTTTGCTAACTGTTGGTTTTTATTAAGGTCCCAAGATCAAACAAGCAATGAAAACATGTGTAAATACATCGACGAAGGTAGCGGAATACTTACATCGATCGGTTGAGTCGATTTGAAGACGTTTCACGCCAAAAACCTCACTGCCTTGCTCACGCCACTGCAGCAGTCCATGCTCACTGGTTTGGCAGTTTCGGGTCTCAAAACGAAGCTCCAAACTCCGTCGGATGAGTCCCGCCTCATGGGTGAACCTCCCTAACACCTTCGCAATGTTCACAAGTGTGCTAGCACTTGATTTCATCAAATGAAATCACTCATTTGTTCCCTATTGCTCACGCCAGTGAGCTGTTTGGAGAAGAAGAGAATAGCCCCAAATGGGCGTGAATAAGAGAGAGAAGGAGATGAAATGTATTGACTTGAATTATGTAAAATGATTTACCAAAATGTCTTATATATTTTCTAAAATAAATAAGCCTTTTACAATAAATTTTATCTAATAAAATCTATGTAAATCAATTACTCTTATCAAGTCACTATTCCACCTACACACATCAACTATTCACATGTCACTTTAATAAAGTGATGTGATGTGTGTCATTCCATCAATCAATCATCATCAAGTCAATCAATCAATCAATCACTCAAAGTGACTTTTGATTTGACGCTTGATGTGACGATTGATTTGACGCTTGATGTGACTTGCGATGCCGCACTCGAATTCGAAATACGAATGCGTTCGTAATCACACTCGGGCTCGGGTTCGTTAATTCCAAAGTAATGATTTTTCCGTCGCGTCGTAATTAAATGATTACGCCTAGCGAATTCACTATTCACGTCGCTAACGAATTAATTCTAAATTAATTCGTTCGCCCGAATTAAAATCTAATTTTAATTCCGCGTCGAAATCCAATTTCGTTTAATATATCGAATATATTAATTTAATCGATTAATTCCGAATTAATCGTTATCTCTCTCTCAAGACGATATTTTATCCTAGATGAAATATCTCCGTAATTAATCCTAGATTAATTTTCTCTTTCTTCTATATAATCCCAGATTATTAATGAGTGCGAGTTATGCGTCATCGGTGCATTATCGGGAAGCGACCCATGAGATCTCCGGATAAGTTGGCAGTAAATACGGTCGTCGGAGTATCCGAATCACGTACGTACCAAGTACTACGTTCTACCGATTTACGAGACAAGGTCGACTCCTAGCAAAGCACGATGTCTACCAAATTCTCCGGACATATCCTTTTAAGAATATTAAGATCTATATCAAGCGTAGTATACAATTGTATTGTATTGCGTATATCGATCCAGTATCGGACGATCACATGTTAGGCCTGGGGCTGGAAATGTGTCTGCCCCGTACGAAACATATATCGGACATCAAGCAACTAGTCTCTTTAAATCGGGCAATACTGACCTAGTCATATTGTCCCGACGGTTGCAACCTTTTATAGAGCACTAGTTCTGTATCCTGCGCGATCATCAACTCCATATGTCTGAAGTGACACTTCCATCTTGACATCACACCCAGTGCACTACGATTCCTGATAAACCCAGAAGAGGTGAACACAGAACCAGTTTAGGTCCCCCAACCACCAAAACAAAGTTTACCGATTGTCGCAAGTACTAGCGATGCAAGTCTCAGGTTAAGACCATATACACCTACCCTGATGCGGCCTCCCATAGACACGCAGACATACTACCAATGGGATTCCACGGGGTCTATCCAGAGCGAAGCTGTTTTCCGTACCATCGGTGAAACACGACCTCCTATCGCACTTGCATAAGTATCCAATACTTATATATATGAGAACTATGTCGTTGTGCCCTCACAACGCACACAAGTGCAATACTAGCCTATTCCGCATTATCGATGTCCAGTCTCGATAATACTACGGCTAGGGATATTTAATGATTAATCCTTTGTGGACTGATACTGTCTCATATCATCTCAATCCAGGAACTAATCATAGGGACCTCTCTTCATTTATATATCTATGGTGATCTAATCACAAATGATGAGAGTGCAATTTCCTTATTACATAGTTAATTTGCTACAACAACACAATGATCTGTGCAAATAGTGACGCTATGGGTCATATTATCCAACACTAACATGCGCTGCGCCACGTGTCATCATCCTACGGTGCCAACAATCGCCATCACCATATGTCGCCATGTGTCACTCCACGTGTCTGCCATGTCATCGTCCACATCACCGGTTGACCGAGTCAAAGTGCCATGTCATCATCAACCATTCACAGCGTGCCACGTGTCGTAATCCTACGGTGCCGACAATCACTTTCGCCAAGTGTCGCCACGTCATCGCAACGTCAGCGCCACGTCAGCTCAATTAGTGACTCATTTATCCGAATTGGCACGTGGCAGATAAGAATCTGAAACCAGCCAATCACATGTTGACACGTCATCGCGTCACTACGCAAGAACAAACTTGGCGTCACGACGCGGGGAGCTTATTGAGGCCTATAAATAGAGCTCGAAATTTCAGTTTCAGATATACCTTCCTCTCTGATTTCTCTGATGTAAATATGGAGTTTTCTATCTAGTTTCTTTTAAATTTCAGTTTTGTAATTAATTTTAATTACGTTCTGTAATAATAGTAATTTACTTTTATTACTTTTACAGTTTTTACTATTCAACCATGAGGAGGTAACTTCCCCCTGCTATGGTGAAATGTAATTCATTTACTATTGCTATTTAGATTAATCTCCCTTAAATATAATATATTCACTATTTAAAATTTGACTTAATGAGGATACCGCTATATTGGTCGGTTGTTAATTCATTTTAAACTGGTTTAAACCTGACTAAGCAAGGATACCGCCAGATTGGTCGGTTGGTAATTAAATTTTCTTACCGCCTATATGGCAGGTTTATTTTGGTTCCGCCTTTATGGCTGGTTGGACTTAATTTGACTTAATCAGGTTACCGCATATATGGCTGGTTGGTAAAATAATCACAAGTTAATATATTATATTAAGTGAGATATCTAAATAGTAAATAGTAAAAGTTGATCATTTTACCTTAGCATTTTATTTTATTGTAATTTGCTTTTCAGCTTTTACTTTACCGCAATTACTTTTCAGCAATTTTACTTTATGTCTTTTATTTTACTAGCCCTAGTTATGTGTCATAACTAAGTTATTTATCTGGGGTTGTGATGAATTCTAATATCACCGGTTTATAAGGGGTTATTTTATAGTTTGGGTAATTTAAAGGTTTACTTATTAATTTTAAGCTTAATGCGTCTTGTTAATTGGCCACTAATAAGATTGATCTGGTAAATCTAAAATAAACTTGACAAAGGAATTTTAGGTTTCAGCCTTAGAATTAATAGCTCACGATCTTCCTTGAGGATAGATAACCCTTTAATATATTTCCTTACATGATAGACATATACCTGTCGGGCGGGGTAACCATAATTGGAACTTAAACTTAATGAATTCAGATAATTTGGTTGACATAGACATATGGTTCAATTGGGTTATACTGGGTATTTGCGTCTGACCATCGACAGAGGCTTTCGCATAATTTAGTGTTCCAGGTTAGTAAACCGATTTATTACTCAAACATGAAATAACCACTTCATCTTTTAAAAGATATTAGAAAGATTCACAACCCTAGATAGTTTCCTAATGTTGAATTTTCATAAACCTATTTTCGTGCAATTTTATTTACTTGTTTTTAAATTCAAAATCTTCACCATTTCAAATCAATCAATCAACCAGTTAGATACTAGTAATCATTTGACCTCATAAAATTAATAGATTAGGTATTAAGTCCTCGTGGGATCGATAATTTTTATACTACTTGAACGATACGTGCGCTTGCGTTATACGAGTGTGATTACGCATCGGTCAAGTTTTTGGCACCGTTACCGAGGACTTATTTATCTTTCACTATTAGTTTTGGGGTTAGATACGTTACTTGTATCTAATTTCTTTTTAATTATTGTTTTTGTTTTCTTGTGTTTCAGATTCTCAGAAACTACATGAGACGAACCAGAAGCTTTGAACTCCGACCACTTGACCCAGAAATTGAAAAAACCATCAGACAGTTAAGAAGGGAAATGCGAGAAGGCCAAGAAGCAATCATTAACATGGAACCTGAACCTTTGAACGTTGCACCACCGATTCCCATTCGAGACAGAACCATTCTGGTGGTTGACGGGCTCATTTCTTGTATTGTACTTCCTCTCTTACCAGCAAATACGGGTGACATCAAAACATGCATCCAGATGATTCAACAGTCAGTATAGTTTGGGGGAAATGCAACTGAAGATCCTAATGCCCACATCAACAACTTCTTGGAAGTTTGCGGTACTTTCAATTACAACCGAGCAGCTGAAGAAGCAATGAGACTGTGGGTTTTTCCATATTCCCTGAAAGACAGAGCTAAAGTTTGGCTACATTCGTTACCAGCAGGTTCCATCACAACTTGGAACACTCTAGCCACCAAATTCCTTGCAAAGTACTTTCCACCAGCCAGAACTGCAAAGTTGAGGAATGACATCACATCCTTCGTGCAACAAGAATCAGAATCCCTTTGCGAAGCTTGGGAAAGATTCAAAGATTTACTCCGGAAAATATCCTCATCATGAGATCGCAAAGTGGCTACAAGTCTAAACCTTCTACAATGGACTTTCTGGAATAATGAGAATCACAATTGATGCTGCTGCTGGAGGAGCTTTGATGGAAAAATGATAAGATCAGGCCTGGGACTTAATTGAAGAAATGACCAACAATAATTCTTTATGGCCAACAGAAAGGATCATAATCCAAAGAATTGTAGGAATTTATGAAGTTGGAGCCAACACGGCACTGAATTCCAAGCTGGACGTGATTTGCAAAAATCTAGAAACTCTTAACATGGAAGTTAATGGTGGATCCACAAGTTCACCATTTGGAGGAGTACCTGAGTTAGAATCTTACAACTAATAAGAAGAGACAGTGAACTATGTCAACAATTTCAAAAGACAGGGGAACCATCCATATTCCAACACCTATAACCCAGGGTGGAGGAATCACCCCAATTTCGCATGGAGCAACAATTCAGGGCAAAAGAACTACCCACCACCTGGATTCCAACAACCAAATAAAAGCCAGGAGCATGAAAAAGAACCATGAATAATAGAAGTGCTGGCCCAGTTGAAGAAGCAAAATACGATGCTTTAGCAACTATGGTTCAAAATCAAGTAGCATTAAATCAAAGCCATTCAGCCTCTATCAAAGCAATGGAGAATCAAATGGGACAATTGGCCAATGCTCAGAGTTACAGACCGCCAGGTAATCTTCCCAGCAACACAGAACCAAATCCAAGGAACCGAGGGAAGAAGCAATGTCAAGCCATCACCTTGAAAAGCGATACTGAAATCAACAAAGATGTTGGAATCAAGGCAACAATTGAGGAAGTTTCAAAAGATGCAGTGCCACAGATGGAGGAAAAAGAAGCAAAGGAAAAAGGAAAAGATCAGATCACTCTACCTCCATCTTTTCCACAGCGACTTTAGAAAAACAAACAGGACAAACAGTTTGCTCGATTCCTGGAGGTGTTTAAAAAGCTTCACATTAATATTCCATTTGCAGAAGCCTTGGAAGAAATGCCCAGCTATGTAAAATTCATGAAATACATTCTTTCAAGAAAACGGAGATTGGGAGATTACGAGACAATAGCATTGACGGAAGAATGCAGTGCCATCATTCAGAGGAAACTTCCCACAAAGTTGAAAGATCATGGCAGTTTCACTGTCCCATGCACCATTGGAGAACACTATATCGGTAAGTCTTTATGTGACTTAGGTGCAAATGTTAATTTGATGCATTTTTCTATTTACAGGAAACTGCAAATTGGAGAAACAATACCTACCTCAGTCTCATTACAACTTGCTGATCGAACGCTCGCATTTCCAAGAGATGTTGTTGAAGATGTGCTGGTCAAAGTCGACAAACTCATTCTTCCATCAGATTTCATTATCCTTGACATGGAAGAAGACAAAGATGTACATATCATCATTGGAAGACCATTCTTGGCGACATGACGAACTGTGATTGATGTACAAAAAGGAGAACTAACCATGAAAGTTCAAGACTAAGAAGTTACCTTCAATGTTTTCAAAGCCATGAAATTCCCGAGCGATGAAAAGAAAGAAGAATGTTTCAGAATCGATGTTGTTGATAGTATCATTCAGGATACTGATACAACTCCCACGAAAAACTTGAAGCTTGCATCACCAACATGACTGACAACGAGCTAAATGCTGAAATCCTGGAATGTATCAACAACCTTGACAAACCATTCCGATTCAAAGCGACACCATAAGTGGAAAGCCTGGAACTGCCAAAGAAAGATCGAATCAAGCATTCGATTGAAGAACCACCACAATTGGAGCTGAAGTTACTTCTGAGCCATCTCAGGTATGCATTTCTTGGAAACTCTTCTGAATTACCTGTTATTATTTCTTCTTCACTAACATTGGAGCAGGAAGAAAAGTTGTTGAGAGTATTACGAGAGCACAAAAGAGCCATTGGTTGGACTATAACAGACATTCGAGGCATTAGTCCATCATTTTGCATGCACAAGATTCTGATAAATGATGAGTACAAACCCACAGTGGAGCATCAACGGATACTCAATCCAATCATGAAGGAGGTCGTAAAGAAAGAAATCATCAAATGGTTGGATGCTGGCATCATTTACCCCATCTCAGATAGTAATTGGGTGAGTCATATGCAGTATGTGCCGAAGAAATGAGGAATCATTGTGGTTACCAATGAAAAGAACGAGCTAATCCCAACCAGAACGGTGACTGGATGGAGAGTATGCATGGACTACCGAAAGCTAAACAAAGCAACACGGAAAAAACATTTTCCACTGCCATTCATTGATCAGATGCTGGAAAGACTGGCGGGACATGAGTTCTATTATTTTCTGGACGGATATTCAGGGTACAATCAGATTGCCATCGCACCGGAAGATCAGGAGAAAACTACATTTACATGTCCCTATGGTACTTTTGCTTTTCGTAGGATGCCATTTGGATTATGTAATGCTTCTGCCACATTTCAGCGTTGCATGATGGCCATATTCTCAGACATGCTGGAGCAGAGTATGGAGGTTTTCATGGATGACTTCTCTGTGTTTGGAGACTCTTTTGATCACTGCTTGTAAAATTTGAACAGGTGTTACAAGGTGCGAAGATACAAACCTGGTACTCAATTGGGAGAAATGTCATTTCATGGTACATGAAGGCATTGTTCTTGGACCGGATCTCACAAAAGGGAATCGAGGTAGACAAAGTAAAGATTGAAACAATTGAAAAACTACATCCGCCGACATCTGTTAAAGGGATTCGGAGCTTTCTCGGACATATGGAGAATGATGTGCAATCTTTTCCAAGATTACTAAACCTTTGTGCAATCTTCTGGAGAATGATGTGTCTTTCAACTTCACCAAAGAATGCCAGGAAGCTTTTGAGATCTTAAAACAAAAGCTGATTTCTGCCCCCATCATTGTAGCACCAGACTGGACCCTTCCATTTGAAGTAATGTGCGATGCTAGTGATTTTACTGTAGGTGCAGTTTTGGGACAACGCAAAGCAAAGATTTTCCACACCATTTACTACTCCAGCAGAACTCTAAATGAAGCTCAACTCAACTACACAACCACTGAAATGGAGTTGCTCGCAGTTGTGTACGCTTTTGACAAATTTCGCTCCTATCTGCTGGGTCCCAAAGTGATGGTCTACATAGATCATTCAGCAATCAAATATCTGATCACGAAGAAAGATGCCAAACCCAGATTGATCCGTTGGATACTTCTTCTGCAAGAATTTGACGTGGAGATCAGAGACAGGAAATAGACAGAAAATCAAGTGACAGATCATCTATCGAGGCTCGAGAATGGATAAACAGCTGGCAAAGATCTGTCAATCAAAGAAAATTTTCCAGATGAACAGCTGTTTGCCATGAAATAGCAAAATTCCCTTTGGTATGCTGACTATGTCAAATACATTGTGTCAGGAAAATGGCCGTTGGAATGGACAACTAAGCAACGGAAGAAATTCTTCAAAGAAGTCAAGCACTATGTCTGGGATGAGTCGTACATGTTCAAACGGTGTGCTGATCAATTATTGAGACGGTGTGTTCCACAAGAAGAGGTCAACAGTATTCTGCAACACTGTCATTCATCACCATATGGCGGACACTAAAGCGGAAATAAAACTGCAGCCAAAGTCCTACAATCAGGTTTGTTCTGGCCCACTCTTTTTAAAGATGCTTATCTTTTTGCTCTTCAATGTGACAGGTGCCAGAGAATGGGAAATATTTCGAGGAGAAATGAATGACCATTGCAAAACATTCTGGAAGTGGAGATATTCGATGTGTGGGGTATAGATTTCATGGGACCCTTTGTTCCATCATTCAGAAACCTGTACATCCTGGTTGATGTAGACTACGTCTCCAAATGGGTTGAAGCAATTGCACTACCATCCAATGATTCAAAAGTGGTGATCAAATTCCTGAAAAAGAACATTTTCACTCGGTTCGGAACACCTCGGGTAATTATCAGTGATGGTGGCTCTCATTTCTGCAACAGATACTTTGATGCACTTCTATCCAAATACGGAGTTTCTCACAAGGTTGCAACTGCTTATCATCCACAGTCAAATGGACAGGTTGAAGTTTCAAACAGAGAAATCAAAAGAATCTTGGAGAGAACCGTTGGATCAACAAGGAAGGACTGGTCAACAAAACTGGATGATGCATTATGGGCATACCGAACAGCTTACAAGACACCCATTGGTATGTCCTCATATCGATTGGTGTTTGGGAAAGCATGCCATATGCCAGTTGAGCTTGAGCACAAGGCGTACTGGGCACTAAAGAAGTTGAATCTTGATCCACAAGCTGCAGGAGAGAAAAGACTCCACCAACTCAACGAATTGGAGGAATTTCGCTTACTGGCTTATGAGAATGCCAGATTGTACAAAGAAAAGACTAAGAAATGGAATGATCGAAAAATAGTGCACAGACAGTTGGAACCAAGGCAGCAAGTGTTGTTGTACAATTCACGATTTAAACTTTTCCCTGGAAAGTTGAAATCAATGTGGTCAGGTCCATTTGTGATCACTCAGGTTTTACCATATGAAGCTGTTGAGTTACTGGATCCCAACACCAACGAAACATTCAAGGTTGACAGTCAGCGTGTCAAGCACTACTGGGGAGAATCATTTGAGCGACAAAAATAAAGTGTCATACTTTCAGATCCAGCCTAACATTCGAGAAGTCACGTCTAGCTGACGACGTTAAACTTAGCGCTAGCAGGGAGGCAACTCATGCAATTTGTGTATATATTGTGATTTGGTGTGATTTAATTTTGTGTGTTTAGTTTTTACAGATTAAGACATTTCAGGATGGAAGAAGTTCTCGCAAATCTTCAGAAGAAATTTCCTTCTCTCCCTCAAAACTCTTTGATAAAAGTCTACAAAGCTCGCTTGGAACGGATGAGATTACTAACGATCCATTGTGTTCCTAATGATATTCGTTGGGTAATTAAAGCACGAGTCCGATTGGCAGGTGAGTCTTCTGACTCTTTTATTTCACATCTGCCTGGTTTTGGAAGAAGCACCTATGCAAAAAAACGTAGAGCTAAGCAAATGGGTGTTTTTTATAAATGTGAATGCTGGAATTGCAATACTCGTTGTCGTTCTTTAGGAATGGTGTCTGATAATCGCGAAGACAAAATTAAATTCATTAGGGATGGCTTGAGTAAGGAGTTGTAGATGATATATCTTCAACTCTTGAGACGCATCCCAGTGGATATGTTCATATAGCCATTCGCAAATTGCATACACAATTCCAAAAAGAAAGACAACAGTTAAGTCTCGGGAATCTGACTCAAAAAGACCATGTTTGCCAATTTATAAGAAAATTGGATGGGAATCTTGTCCCGGACGCATAGACGTCAATCAAGCCGCTACTTTTCTTGTACATATTATATCTCTTTGTCTTTTCCTAATAATTGTGATTTATTTTGTTGTTTTCTTTTATTTTCTCCGACAGGATCCAGACCTTTTTTACTATCACGATTTATTTTACTGTTAACTAATAATTGTTATTTGGCAGGTACTAGTGCTATTATTTTACTCACCTTTTTCAGGTGTTATAAATTCAACTCATCATTGCACTTTTGAATACATCCAGAGTAAAACATGGAAGCCACTTCAAGAAGACGAGTTGAAAACATCTGTGTGTTTTGCGGTACTAGTGTTATTGTTAAGCCACAATACTTAAAAGCAGCACAAGAATTGGGTCGAGTCTTAGCTGTAAGGAATATACACTTAGTATATGGCGGAGGCAATCTTGGACTAATGGGGATCGTTTCAAAGGTCGTACAGGAAGGAGGCAGTCACGTTTTGGGAATCATCCCAAAACCCTTAGCAGAGGCAAATCTTATTGAACCATCAAACGGAGAGGAACTGATCGTGTCAGGTATGTCTGAACGATTGGTAGAAATGATTAACTGTGCTGATGATTTGATTGCTTTGCTAGGTGGCTTGGGTACATTGGAGGAAATTTTTACAGTGTTATCTTGGGCAAACCTGAACATACACCAAAAAACCGCTTGGATTGTATAACGTTGAAGGATTTTATTATTTTCTTTGTGTGTTTCTTGATGATGCTCGGAGAAATGTGTTCTTGTCAAAACCTTTAAAAGAACTCCTTTTCACTGCCAGAACTGCTCCGGATCTAATTGACCAAATCTTAGCCTATGAACCACAAATTGACCCTATCATTTCAAAGATAAATTGGTCCGAGGACAATCGTGGTAAGAGGCGTCGGATTAATCTGGATCTTAACCTTTAACTTTTCGTGTAGAATTTCAGTTAACCAGGTACTATCTTCTAAACTCTTCTTCTACTGTTTAAGACATTGGGGACAATGTCTCATTTAGGTTTGGGGGAGGGAATTAGTTTACCAGTATCTTGTTTTTAGTGGTGTGTTGTTTTTATTTTTAGTCCAAAATTTTTCGAAAAATACAAAAAAATTGAAAATTTTTCAAAAATTACAAAATATTTTGCGCTTTTTTTTTTTTTTGACTAAAAATGTGAAATTGGTAAGAGATAGCTGATTAAGGAGTTTCCACTCCTGAGACGTATTTCAAACCTATTTCGGAACAAGTGAATTTTTGTTTATTTCCTTTTGAATTATTTAATTTGTAAATTCTCCATATACTGACTAAAATGGATCTTCATATGCTCAGTTAGCAGGTATTATCAACATGCATAGTAATATACAGACATGAGCTATAATTGAAAAGTTTGTAATATTCAGTGCTCTAGTTTAATTGGAGGAAGCATCTCAAAAAGTGATGGAATAAAAAAAAACGTCTGAGATCCGAGTTATTAAGTCTGTAAGGGTGTTTTAACACCTAGTGCCCTAAAGCCAACTGGTTTGGGAGTCACTGGTCCAAAGCTCGCTACATAGATCAAAGATGCTGCAAAATATATATATCTGAAGTCTGAGTAATTAAGTCCGTAGGGGTGTCTTAACACCTGGTGCCCTAAAGCCAACTAGTTTGGGAGCCACTGACCCAACACTCGCTACATAGATGGAAGATATTGTATATAAATAAAAATCAAGAAAAAAAATCAGAAAAATGAGAAAAATTATTCCATTGCTACAAAAAGGTGTGAATTCTGATAAAACTTTAGGACAAAAATATTACTCTCTTATCAACTGCACTTGTGACTGTTGTGGGCAAAAATGAGTTGTTTAATATTTTGCCGGCGGTGTATATGGAGAATGGTAAATATAATCGGAGAATTTACTTATTCAGTAATTTAGAAATAAACAAAACAACTAGTGACTTGGAGTAGAAGTTTCACCTGATTAGTCACTAACTTCTTTATTCTCTTTTCTCTTGTCTTTTTGCTTTTGTGTGCATTAGTTTCACTACCTTTTTACTTTTGTAAAACGTTTGTGGGTATCATTGATGTAAACCCTCACGAGACTACAACTCGTCCACTAGGGACACCTAGGGTTTTAAAGGCTTGTTGCATACGCTAAATGCAACTGTGATCCCTACGAAAGTGGCTTGGTTAAATTTTATTTTAAAGATGTTTATGTTATTTTATTCTATGTTTCGCTCGAGGACTAACAAAATGTTAGGTTTGGGGGTGTGATGAGTTGTAATTATATCACTATTTCTCACTCATTTAACTTAATATTTTGTATAGTTTCTTGATTTTTGTGAATATTTTGATGTGTTTTGTGTTATTTTGTAGATAAATAAAGTTTTAGGACTCTTTGGAGGTGATTTGGGGCCAAAATAGTGAAAAACGGACAAAAGCGTATTTTCATAATTTTATGCGTCGCGACGCCTAACGTGCGCCGATCCATGCTAACTTACGCCAGGTCCACGTGTCAAAATCTGAGAAGTTTGACTTTGCTAACATGCGCCGTGCCACGTGTCATCATCCTACGGTGCTGACAATCGCCATCACCACGTGTCGTCACGTGTCTGCCACGTCATCGTCCACATCACCGGTTGACTAAGTCAAAGTGCCACATCATCATCAAATAATCACAGCGTGCCACGTGTCGCAATCCTACGGTGCCGACAATCACTTTCGCCACGTAAGTGCCACGTCAGCACCACGTCAGCTTAATTATTGACTCATTTATCCGAATTGACACGTGGTAGATAAGAATCTGAAACCAGCCAATCACGCGTTGACACGTCATCGCGTCACTACGCAAGAACAAACTTGGCGTCGCGACGCGGGGAGCTTATTGAGGCCTATAAATAGAGCTCGAAATTTCAGTTTCAAATGTACATTTCTCTCTGATTTCTCTGATGTAAATAGGGAGTTTTCTATCTAGTTTCTTTTAAATTTCAGTTTTGTAATTAATTTTAATTACGTTCTGTAATAATAGTAATTTACTTTTATTACTTTTACAGTTTTTACTATTCAACCATGAGGAGGTAACTTCCCCCTGCTATGGTGAAAGGTAATTCATTTACTATTGCTATTTAGATTAATCTCCCTTAATATAATATATTCACTATTTAAAATTTGACTTAATGAGGATACCGCTATATTGGTCAGTTAGTAATTCATTTTAAACTGGTTTAAACCTGACTAAGTAAGGATACCGCCAGATTGGTCGGTTGGTAATTAAATTTTCTTACCGCCTATATGGCAGGTTTATTTTGGTTCCTCCTTTATGGCTGGTTGGACTTAATTTGACTTAATCAGGTTACCGCCTATATGGCTGGTTGGTAAAATAATCACAAGTTAATATATTATATTAAGAGAGATATCTAAATAGTAAATAGTAAAAGTTGATCCTTTTACCTTAGCATTTATTATATTGTAATTTACTTTTCAGCTTTTACTTTACCGCAAATACTTTTCAGCAATTTTACTTTATGTATTTTATTTTACTAGCCCGAGTTATGTGTCGTAACTAAGTTAGTTATCTGGGGTTGTGATGAATTCTAATATCACCGGTTTATAAGGGGTTATTTTATAGTTTGGGTAATTTAAAGGTTTATTTATTAAGTCTTAAGCTTAATGCGTCTTGTTAATTGGCCACTAATAAGATTGATCTAGTAAATCTAAAATAAACTTGACAAAGGAATTTTAGGTTTCAGCCTTAGACTTAATAGCTCACGATCTTCCTTGAGGATAGATAACCCTTTAATAGATTTCCTTACAGGATAGACATATACCTGTCGGGCGGGGTAGCCATAATTGGAACTTAAACTTAATGAATCCAGATAATTTGGTTGACATAGACATATGGTTCAATTGGGTTATACTGGGTATTTGCGTCTGACCATCGACAGAGGCTTTCGCATAATTTAGTGTTCCAGGTTAGTAAACCGATTTATTACTCAAACATGAAATAACCACTTCATCTTTTAAAAGATATTAGAAAGATTCACAACCCTAGATAGTTTCCTAATATTGAATTTTCTTAAACCTATTTTCTTGCAATTTTATTTACTTGTTTTTAAATTCAAAATCTTCACCATTTCAAATCAATCAATCAACTTGTTAGATACTAGTAATCATTTGACCTCATAAAATTAATAGATTAGGTATTAAGTCATCGTGGGATCGATACTTTTTATACTACTTGAACGATATGTGCGCTTGCGTTATACACATGTGATTACGCACCGGTCAACAGGTTCTGTGTACGCCTCTTCTGGGTATACTGAGAATCATAGTGTATTGAGTGTGATGTCAAGATGGAAGTATCACTTCAGTCATATGGAGATGATGATCACGCATGGATACGGAACTGGTACTCTTAAGTACTGCAGTCATCGGGATAATATGACTAGGTCATGATTATCCGATTATAGAGACTAGTTGCATGTGATCCGATATATGCTTCGTACGGGGCAGACACAATTCGAGCCCCAGGCCTAGCATGTGACATCAGGTACTGGATCGTAATACATAATACACTGTATACTACGCCTGATAAAGATTACATATTCCTCGTTGAATATTTCTGGAGAATTGGGTAGGCACGGTGCTTTGCTAGAAGTCAATCATGTCTTGTAAATCGGTAAGAACGTGGTACCGGATACGCACGTGTTCGGATAGTCTGATGACCAAATTTACTGCGAACATATCCAAGGATCTCTTGGGTCGCTTCCCGAAGATTTACCGATGACATTTGACTCGAACAGAATTAATCTGTGATTAATTATGAGAGAGAAAATTAATATGGGATTAATTACGGCAATAATTAATCTGGGATTAATTAACAAAGAGAGAATTAATCTGGGATTAATTGGGTCATGAATTAATCTGGGATTAATTCGTGAAGAAAAGATAACGCGATTAATTTGGAATTAATCGGTAAAATAAATTTAATAGTTAAATTGGATTTTTTCTATTTAATTTATTTAATTAGGCTAAAATAATATATTGGATATATTAATTGAAATTAGATTTCAATACGGAATTAAAATTGGATTTTAATTCAAGCGAACGAATTAATTTGGAATTAATTCGCAAGCGACTTTCGTAATAATTTTGATATGCATTATTATTTAATTAAATTGGATTTAATTACGTCGCGACAGAAAATTCGTTTAATCGGATTAAACGAACCCATGCCCAAAGTGTGTTGGAGAAGCCAACTTAAATTTGGAATTTAATTTTGGTGGGACCCACAACTTATATCAAATGTCTTAAGCTTGATGTGAGTAGTTGGCTTGCATTTAATGAATTCTTTTTCATTTACACCAACCTAGTTTTTTGAAAAACATAACACACCAATTTTGGAAATTGAAAACAATTATTCCTCTCTCTTCTACCTCACAAAACTGTGACCCCTCTCCCTTGTTCTTGAATTTTTGTGGCAAAAATTCATCAAGTAAAGGTGATATGGAAACTCACCCTCAAGTTTAGAACTCAACGACGAAGCTTGGAGCTCCTACATCCTTCGAAAGTTTTGAAATTCAAAGCCGATCAATTGTGAGTATTCCGTAACTCCCTTTGATTTATTCACACACGAATCACTCTTAGACGATCTTGGCATGTTCTAGGAACACTAACAGGGGCACCGATCTGACCCTAGGGGTTCCACAACTGCCCCAACAGCTTCACATGGCTAAGTTTTCTTCCTCCAAAACTCATAATCGTTCTTGTAGAATGGCCAACTGAGTGGCCACAAGGTCTGTTGTCTGCTCACTGCCAGAAGCCATGAGTGGTTATGTTGAAAATATTATAGATTGAGAGATCTTCGCATGCTATAAATCGTTAAGGCCCCACGGTGGGCACCAAATTATAGACACTGGATTTCACCTGAGGTCCACAATTGAGAATTTGTATGATAGGGCGCTAGCGATCCTGCAAAACAAAGGTAGGGTGAGCGGGGAGTCTCTACCCATTGGTGTGGTGGGTGTCGTTGGCACTCCGAAGCTCAAGTCAGTAGTGAAGATCAATGATATATAAGGAAGAGCAAGATCAGAGTTTACCTTGACCTTCGTGGACTACTGTGAGGGCGGTGGACCAGTGTTTAGAGAGTAGAGGCTTTGAGAGCTCAAGTAAGAGTGCTTAAGCTTGAATGCCCTCTATTTCTGAATTCTGCTTCTATTTATAGGTTGATAGATATTACCTTTTTAGTTTGCACAGTAGCTATATTTATGAAGTGAGACTTACAACGTGTTTGAAGTCTTAGCTTTCGGTGATGAAGAATATTTGTATATGGGGGTTAGTAGATCTGTTGGGAAAAGAGATGATATTGTAGGGATTTTATTGCGGATATCCGGTAACACAACGGAACAGTGGAAAATCGGAATTTTCCGATTCCAAAACTTTTTCTCGGATTAATTAAATAAACTTATTTATTTAATTATCCAATAATCAAATTATGAAATAAAAACATTAAATCAAATTCATGTGAAATTACCGAATTACCCTAAAACATAACATTTTGTTTATTTTAATCTGAAATTGTTCAAAACGATTTTGGATGATTCTAAATCATTAAATATATGAATTTAACTTGTCATACATATTGAAATCAAATTGCAACAAAAATTTCCAAAATAAACCCTAAAGCCGAGAGCCTCCAATGGTGGCGTAATTGTGCATTTTACACTTCCAATGTTCAAAACACATTAAGACCAAATCCAATCAACCCAATATTTTACATGCATCATATACACATCCAAATACACCATATAAATGAAAAGCCCCAAATTTGGAAGTGGTCTTAAACCCTAATTTTTCAATTTCTTCAAATTGGACAAATTAGACCAAATTGGTTAAATCCAATACTTCAATCATGTTTCTTCCATCCAAATCAAGTCTCAACACAATTAAATAACTATAGATCAAATCTAGGTCATTTAAGAGTGGGTCAACAACTCTAGATTAGCAACAAGTTTCTAAAACCATGAAAAGAATGCTAGTTAACATCTTATAAGCATTCTATCAACTTTATACATGCTCAAACCTTTTATCAAACTTTCATCCACCAAAAATACAAATAATAAAGAATGGGAAAAACACAAGAACATCACAAGGTGAAGCCCACAACAAGAGGAACATTTTTCTCTCTAATGGAAGGTTGGAAATACTTACTAAATTCCAAGCTTTTCTTGATTTTTGCCTTTCTTTCTTTCAAGCTTCTTTTCTTTTCTTCAATTGAGTTTTTGATAAAGTGTATTAGTTTAGCCAACCCTAATTGAAAACAAAACAATATATACTTGCACAAATAAGACCTTGACCGAATTTTGCTAGCATAAAATATCTAAATATTTGTTTTTTGTTTTTTGTTTCATTTAATTTTGCTTTACAACTTGTTAAATTTAATCATCAAACCATTTAGTGAATTAAAGTTAGTCAACAATTGCAACTCAAGCCATTAATAAAATATCATAACTTTAAGATATTTATATTTTAATTAATTTAATCATTTAACAATTGAATAATTAATTAATTAATTAAATACAAATATATTAAATATATGTATTATATTTACAATAAATATTAAATACATATATATTTATAATATTAGTCAAATATCTCAATTTGATAATTAATTAATGTGTATTTGAATTAATCAAGCATTAACTGCAAATACACAAAAATTAAGGAAATGACTATCGGGTCCCTACACATGTATTTTGCATTTAACCTTTAAACGATTTTATAAATAATCAACATCATTTATAATTGTTGCCATAGTGCTCTACGAGTATATTTCATTAGTGAGACTCTCTAGATTCAGGCATACCCGTCACGAAATCCAATTTCGTGTCCATAATTTATCCACCCGTAAATTATGATGATCACGGATAAACTCGCTGAATCATACAGGTCGAGGTCATGGCAAATGTATAATTCCTCTGACACAGGTATCCGGATAAATCCCAGAGATATAGATGTAAACGTCAAATCTCTATAGGGATTATCCAGTCGACTATTCTATTAGCAATCTCAAAAATAACATTTAGAACTAACTTCTAAATTGTACCACGGGCCCATGGTTTTTATCCGATTGCTAATCATATGGACTACCTATGCTCTAATACACATAACTGACGGATCTTATCTCGATACACACAGGACACCCTGAGGATCTATCTACACCCAACGAACAGGCGGAGGTCTGATCTTAATAGATCAGTGACGTGACTGCCATCTAAGTGTAGAAGATGTCTCATGCGCCTACAGTGGTATCTCAAGTCGAAGAATCACAAGTTCTACTCAACCCGATAACATTCTTATTGACGTTAGTTATACCATCCATTAAGAATCTTTGGTGAGTCGTTCAGTGTTTATCCGCTATAAACACCTACACGTCTATACTAGTCTCCAAGACTTATGGTTCATTGAGAAACCATTGGAATCATATATTCCAGTATATGACATGTACCGGTCTCAATGGGTTTACTAGACTGACCAAGTAGTGTAAACCTTGACCAGAAACTGTCTGAGAATGACAACGTCATGATACTACTCAATATCAGTTGCGACGCTTTTGCAACAGCACCATGACTAGTCATTCTAAGGTCATTACGTCTTTACCATATTAAAAGATAGATTATATTATAGAAACTGCATATATTATTTAAAATAATAACGTTTTACAGAAGTATTCATAAAGAAATACAACCGGGAATTGGCGCTCTGAGCACCAACCCCAACAAAAACTATCATTTGCTCTAGTGCCAATAACGATTGTATCTAATACCCATCGACTCCACATGTTTATCAAACAACTTCGGAGGTATGGCCTTCGTCAACGGGTCTGCTACATTATCTTCACTCGGTACCTTGCACACACAATATCCTCTCGCGGCACAATCTCTCGAATGATGTGGTACTTACGTTCCACATGCTTCGACTTCTGATGCACCCTCAGTTCCTTTGCTTGTGCAATGGCTCTAGTATTATCACAGTATAACGGAATCGCATTCTCGATACTTGGGATAACTCCCAATTCTGTGACAAAGTTCTTTATCCACACGGCCTCTTTTGCAGCTTCAGAAGCTGTAATATATTTCGCCTCAGTGGTGGAATCTGATGTTGATCCCTGTTTGGAACTCTTCCAACAAACTGCACCTCCGTTAAGGGTAAATAGGAATCCAGATGTAGACTTTCTATCATCGGGATCCGATTGGAAATCAGAATCCGTATACCCGTTAACTTGCAGTTCGTTTCCTCCATAAATTATTAACTTATCCTTAGTACCTTTAAGATACTTAAGGATATGTTTAATGGTCATCCAATGGTCGATACCTGGATTGGACTGATATCTGCTAGTTACGCTAACAACGAAACTGATATCAGGCCTTGTACATAACATGGCATACATTATGCTACCGAAACACGAAGCATAAGGTTGGTTATACATTCTAACCTTCTCATCTTCTGTTTGTGGACTCATCTTCTTTGAAAGATGAACGGTATGTTTTCTGTCTTACAGTTACCAAAATTATACCGTTCCAAGATCTTATCTATGTATGTTGATTGGGATAACCCAATCAGCCTCTTTTGTCTATCTCTATAGAGTTTTATCCCTAAAACATAGGAAGCTTCTCCCAGGTCTTTCATGGAGAAATTCTTATAGATGTACGCTTTGACGCTTTGTACAATTCCTAAATTATTCCCAATGATTAGGATGTCATCAAAATATTGGACTAAAAATACGACCATGCTCCCATTGGTCTTCTGATACACACAGGATTCTTCCGAATTCTTGAGAAAACCAGACGATCTAATAATCTCGTCGAATCGAAGATTCCAACTTCGTGAAGCTTGTTTAAGTCCATAAATGGACTTCTTAAGCTTACATACCATACCCGAGTTTTCACTGGATGCAAAACCTTCCGGCCTTTCCATATAGATTTCTTCATCAAGAAATCCATTCAGAAAAGCCGTTTTGACATCAATTTGCCAAATCTCATAGTCATGATACGCAGCTATAGAAAGCAAAATCCGAATAGACTTAAGCATTGCTATTGGCGAAAAAGTTTCATCGTAGTCGACGCCAGGTCGCTGCATGTAACCTTTTGCTACCAGTCATGCCTTGTAAGTTTCAACCTTACCGTCAGGCCCGCGCTTCCTCTTGTAAACCCATTTACAATCGATAGGAACAATTCCTTCAGGAAGCGGAACCAAGTCCCAAACTTGATTCTCATGCATTGAGTCTAACTCGGATTTCATGGAACTTTGCCATTTCACGGAGTCGATGTCCAATATTGATTCTCTATAGGTGAAAGGATCAGTCTCTTCAACTAAGAGAACATCTAGACTCTTTTCTTATATCAAATACAAGCGTTCAGGAGGTCTAGATACCCTTTTCTGACCTACGGAGTGTGTGCGTTGAAGGTCCTTCATCTACTTGAACTTCAGGTTCCTCCGTTGGTTCGTTGTTTTCAGGTTGGACTTCATCAAGTTCAACCTGTCTATGATTACCACCTTCTGAAAAAAATTCTACTTCTAGAAATTTTGCGAAGCGAGCTACGAAAACATTTCGATGCTCGGTATCATAGAACAGATATCCTCTTGTATTCGAATGATATCCGACAAACCTAAACTTTATCCCTCGAGGCGAAAGCTTATCTTGCTGAGTCACCCTGACATAGGCAGGACAACTTAAACCTTAATGTAACTAAGATTTGGTCTCCTACCGAACCATATCTCATACGGAGTCGTAGGAACAGCTTTTGAAGGAATCTTATTCAAAAGATGTGCAGCTGTTAAAAGAGAGTAGCCTCATAAGTAATAGGGCATATCTGTGAAACTCAACATCGATTGGACCATATCCAATAAAGTTTGATTTCTCCTCTCAGATACTTCATTGTGTTGTGGAGTACCTGGAGGAGTATATTGAGCGAGAATCTCATTCTCCTTCATATAATTCATGAACTCACCACTCATATATTCACCGCTTCAATCAGATCAAAGGCATTTAATATATTGACCAGTTTGTTTTTCTACTTCATTTCGGAACTCTTTGAACTTTTCAAAGGTTTCTGATTTATGTTGCATCAAATACACATAATCGTACCGTGAAAAATCATCGGTAAAGGTAACGAAGTACGAATAACCACTATGAGCAGTCTGACTTAGTGGACTACATACATCAAAATGTACGAGTTCCAGTAAGTTAGTGGCGCGGTGTCCAACACCAGAAAAAATGGCTTTGGTCATCTTACCCTGAATACATGATTCACATGTTGGATAGGATTCAATGGTAAGATCTGGTATCAAACCATTCCTAACCAATTGGGTAAGGCATTTAACGCCTATGTGACC
Organism: Zanthoxylum bungeanum; assembly: GCA_019454045.1. NCBI lineage: Eukaryota > Viridiplantae > Streptophyta > Magnoliopsida > Sapindales > Rutaceae > Zanthoxylum > Zanthoxylum bungeanum. The sequence goes on from SKCR01031169.1 coordinate 53,880, forward strand.
CAGCCGCATATGCCAAAATTCAGTATTATTAATTACAGGTAAACTACGTTTATTAACTCCAGTATTTAAAATATCTTTTGAAGTTTGCAATGTATAATGACCATGCTAGTTTGAACAACAAAGGATCTGAATATTACTTTTATCATATAAATACAAAGAACAATTCATAATATTAATACAAAAGCCTTCTGTATCCAATACAAAAAGTGATATAATATTAGCTACACATCTAGGCACAAAATGACAGTCATTTAACAAAAGTGTCCCATTCAGCAATGAAATATCGCATACTCCCACTGCAACTGCATCCAAAGAGTCTTCACTCCCGAATCGCAACTACATCTCTCCACGCTTCAGTATTCTACTTTCCTTCAGCACCTGCAACGAATTGTAAATGTGAATGGGACAAGCAGAATCTAAAATCCAGTTGGATGTAACGGCTTCACAAGCCAAAGATATATCAATAATTGGAAAAATAAATGTACCTGATGTAGATGCTCTCTCCCTCCTCAACTGGGCTATGTAGTCAGGACAGTTCCTTTTCCAGTGCCCGACTTTACTGCAGTGATGGCACTTGTCTTCAGAAGCCCTCTTTGGCTTTGTTATCTTTGTCTATGGTTGAGGACCGAGGCCCTTCTTCTTCTTCTCTTTTTTCCTCTTTCCCTTTGACCAAGTCTGGGAAGAAGCAGAAAGTGAAGTAGGTCTAGGAGGGCGAGTCGGTACTCCCTTCTTGAGGTCTTCTTCCGCCGTGAGCAACATCCTATGCAGCTCTTGGTAGGTACAGATAATCCCGTTCATGTTGAAATACATCACAAACTGGCGACATGAAGCTATGAGCGAACCAAGAATGACACTCCTACCGAGAATGTCATTCAGAATGAGATTATGTTGCCTCAGTTGATCGATCAAATCGATCATCTGAAGAACATGTGGGCTGACAGCTTGCCCCTCATCCAACCGCGCATGGAACAGTTCCATTTCGACCTTATGAACAACAACTTGTTCTTGGTTCTCAAACGATTGTCTTAATCGTGTCATCATAGTATAAGCATCTGACATGCCATAATATTATTTCTTGAGTCCCGGTGAAAGCGAACTTAAGATGTATGATTTAACCCTTAAATCATCATCCTTCCAAGCTTGGAAGACTTCGAGTTCTTCCGGTGTAGCATCATCTGCCACGGCAAGGGGCAGTGGACCCTCAAGAACATATCTCAACCTCTCGGAATCGAGGACAATCCTCAAATCCATATCCCAATCGGCGAATTTATCAGCGCCTTTTAGTTTGTTCGCATCAAGCATACGCGCAAACTGATTTGTGGATGGTGCCGCCATCACAAATCTATCATATAGATCACAAAAAACGGTTAGCAGAAATTTAAGCAGTTTCATATAATATCATAAGCATAAACTAGATCATGGATTTTTAATCTAAAAATGTATTTCCCACTAAATCATGCAATACTGTAATCCCCAAACAGAATACAAAGATTTAATAATTAAATTAAATACAAATAGTGAAAGGTGGATCCCATGAATATATTTCAGCTCACAGCAGAGGCACGGTCTCGCCTACGTATATTCATCAGGTAGACAACTCATTTGTCAATCACTCACTAGTGACTCATGGGTTTCCGATCCTGGTCGTTTCTCCTTGTCGCTGCAAAGGCAGGCCCACAAGGAGACGTACCAAGGTTAAACTCGTCAATGATAAACTCAAGTTACTTGTGTAACCCTGACAGCTAGGGCACGTTCAGGATTCCGATTTCGCTTGAATTTATCTAGTATCTGATATACATCCGGTATAAATAAATCTCTATCGGCTACACCCTCACAGCAGAGGCACGATCTCGGATGTAGTCATGGAGAAATATTTATAAACCGTATTGACAAGACGGACCACATAACATGCATCAAATACACAATTACACTTCAACCTTATTAATTAGGGATTTTCCGCTAAGTGTCATACACCCTAAATCTAATCAAATTAGATTATAACATGCATGTAAAAATTCAAGAAAACATGATTAAACATTGAATTAAAGGGCTAATCATATTAGGGGGCCTAGAATCAGACTCGCTTTGATACCATTTAGAAGGGATTTTATTGCGGATATCCGGTAACGCAGCGGAACAGTGGAAAATCAGAATTTTCCGATTTCAAAATTTTTTCTCGGATTAATTAAATAAACTTATTTATTTAATTATCCAATAATCAAATTATGAAATAAAACACATTAAATCAAATTCATGTGAAATTACCGAATTACCCTTAAACATAATATTTTGTTTATTTTAATCTGAAATTGTTCGAAACGATTTTGGATGATTCTAAATCATTACATATATGAATTTAAATTGTCACACATATTGAAATTCAAATTGCAACAAAAATTTCCAAAATAAACCCTAAAGCCGAGAGCCTCCAATGGTGGCGTAATTGTGCATTTTACACTTCCAATGTTCAAAACACATTAAGACAAAATCCAATCAACCCAATATTTTACATGCATCATATACACATCCAAATACACCATATAAATGAAAATCCTAAAATTTGGAAGTGGTCTTAAACCCTAATTTTTCATTTTCTTCAAATTGGTAAATTAGACCAAATTGGTTAAATCAAATACTTCAATCATGTTTTTCCATCCAAATCAAGTCTCAACACAATGAAATAACTATAGATCAAATCTAGGTCATTAAGAGTGGGTCAACAACCTAGATTAGCAACAACTTTCTAAAACCATGAAAATAATGCTAGTTAACATCTTATAAGCATTCTATCAACTTTATACATGCTCACCCTTTTATCAAACTTTCATCCACCAAAATAAAAAGAATAAAGAATGGTGAAAACACAAGAACATCACAAGGTGAAGCCCACAACAAGATGAACATTTTTCTCTCTAATGGAAGGTTGGAAATACTTACTAAATTCCAAGCTTTTCTTGATTTTTGCCTTTCTTTCTCTCAAGCTTCTTTTCTTTTCTTCAATGGAGTTTTTGATAAAGTGTATTAGGTTAGCCAACCCTAAATGAAAACAAAACAATATATACTTGCACAAATAAGCCTTGGCCGAATTTTGCTAGCATTAAATATCTAGATATTTGTTTTTTGTTTCATTTAATTTTGCTTTACAACTTGTTAACTTTAATCATCAAACCATTTAATGAATTAAAGTTAGTCAACAATTGCAACTCAAGCCATTAATAAAATATCATAACTTTAAGATATTTATATTTTAATTAATTAATCATTTAACAATTAATAATTAATTAATTAAATAAATACAATATATTAAATATATGTATTATATTTACAATAAATATCAAATACATATATAATATTATATATATATATATATATATATTTATAATATTAGTCAAATATCTCAATTTGAAAATTAATTAATGTGTATTTGAATTAATCAAGCATTAAATGCAAATACACAAAAATTAAGAAAATGACTATCGGGTCCCTACACATGTATTTTGCGTTTAACCTTTAAACGACTTTATAATAATCAACATCATTTATAATTGTTGCCCTAGTGCTCTACGAGTATATTTCATTAGTGAGACTCTCTAGATTCAGACATACCCATCACGAAATCCAATTTCATGTCCATAATTTATCCACTCGTAAATTATGACGATCACGGATAAACTCGCTGAATCATACAGGTCGAGGTCATGGCAAATGTATAATTCCTCTATCACAGGTATCCGGATAAATCTCAGAGATATAGATGTAAATGTCAAATTTCTATAGGGATTATTCAGTCGACTATTCTATTAGCAATCTCAAAAAGAAAATTTAGAACTAACTTCTAAATTGTACCACGGGCCCATGGTTTTTATCTGATTGCTAATCATATGGACTACCTATGCTCTGATACACAGAACTGACGGATCATATCTCGATACACACAGGACACCCTGAGGATCTATCTACACCCAACGAACAGGCGGAGGTCTGATCTTAATAGATCTGTGATGTGACTGCCATCTAAGTGTATAATATGTCTCATGCGCCCACAGTGGTATCTCAAGTCGAAGAATCACAAGTGCTACTCAACCCGATAAGATTCTTATTGACGTTGGTGTACCATCCATTAAGAATCTTCGGTGAGTCGTTCAGTGTTTATCCGCTATAAACACTTACACGTCTATACTAGTCTCCAAGACTTATGGTTCATTGAGAAACCATTGGAATCATATATTCCAGTATACGACATGTACCGGTCTCAACGGGTTTACTATATTGACCAAGTAGTGTAAACCTTGACCAGGAACTGTCTGAGAATGACAACGTCATGATACTACTCAATATCAGTTGTGACGCTTTTGCAACATCACCATGACTAGTCATTCTAAGGTCATTACGTCTTTATCATATTAAAAGATAGATTATATTATAGAAACTGCATATATTATTCAAAATAATAACGTTTTACAGAAGTATTCATAAAGAAAAACAACCGGAAATTGGCGCTCTGAGAACCAACCCCAACAGATATGGCAGTTGGGGAATTAATTGAATGTCTCTTTGGGCTGTAATTTGGGCTTTAGATGAGAATGGTTTAAGTCATTTGGGCTGGATACTGTTAGGAATTTGGGCTTTACTTGATATTGGGCCTGATATGAAAAGACAATATTGTCATTGTCCTAAATTTGGCATGTACAGTACTTACCTCGATTCATGCAATAATCCTCTATGTATCTATATCCTCATCAAGATCTGAAAATATAGAAAATTACGATCAAGTCCCTAGATTATACTAAAATTGTGATTTTATGCCAAATTTTTTTTCTGAATTTCTAATTTGACCCTAAAAATTTTCTACTTCATCAATTTAGTCCTACTACTCTTAAATATCACTAACTAACCCTTAAAAACCAGAATTTATAGATTTGACCCTAATTATGCCAAATTTATAATTTAGCCTAAAACTTTCAAAACTTTATATATACACCCCCAAAATTGTAACAATAACGTATTGAGCTCCAACGACTTCAAAATTCCACAACGAGGTGAACAATGGATAGTACACATCACGGGGATCACAATAATGCCATAGTGGTGGTGGTGACGGCGGATGGACGGTGGTTACTAACGAACGGTCAAACGATAATAACTCATTTTTTGGCTCGTTTCACGATAATCGAGGGTCCGATCTAGGCAACCAAAGTATCCACCCTACGTATCTCGACAAGGAGAAGATTCTGGTTTAAGAGATGAGGGTCACGCACAGGGACGCGTGTGGCGATGAGTGGGCGGTGCATGGGTGGCGTGTGAGGGCGCATCCGGTGGATTTGGGTCTTCAGACCGGCAGCATTAGTTTCGTCTCATCGAAAGGATTCTCCAGATGTGGTCATTCGTTAGAAAAGATGGCCGGAAGACGACGAACGAACCTATTTCTCTCTCTGCACACATACTTTCTCTCTACTAGTTTCGTTTCTCTCTTTAACTACTCACTGATAACTGACTTTAATTCTCTCTTTCTACCCCTAGAACACTCTACTCACCTCGTTTTGTTTTCACGTTAAAATACACACATAGAGTTAGGGTTAGTTTTGTTTTTATAGAAGAAGTGTTGTGTTTTAGTGGTATAAGGAGTGCGTGTGAGTGGTTGCTGAATTTGGGGATAAGGAAATTTAGTTTAAATTAATTAATAAAAAACAAAGAGACGTGATCTCACATAAATATTTGTGTCATTTTCTAAAATAGATAAGGGTATTATTCGTGTATGCTATAAACTATTATGTTCTTCCTATTAGTAATTGAATGTTTTAACTAAGACATGTTACTCATGTCCTTCATTGGTTTGGTTGTTAAATTACTGTAGTATTTGAGTTTGCCTCCTGCATCTGTCCTTTTTTTTTAACCTAATGTAAAATATGACCTTGTTCTTCCTAAAAATATCAATATCTTACACAAAAATAGAAAAAACATAGCTTAATGAAAATAGTTAATAAAACGAAAGGGGCAAAACAAAGAAGCGAAACAAACCCAAGTCAATCATTCAGATCTAACCAAAATCAAACATTCAAATTAAACCCAAATCAACAATTATCAATACTTCAAATCAAACCCATAATATAAGTCAAATAAAACCATAATCATAAATAAATTTAAGATTAAGAAATCAAACCTCTGCATTCTTGAACTCTGTTGATGGTGTTTTCAGGACCTATGTTATTTAAGGAGTACGTCATGGGTAAAAAGGGTAATTCTCTTCTTGATCGAGACCACTAATGCCGACCCGACCATTCGATGTTGCATACGCCAACGGTAAGGGGCCGAGCACTTGATGATAGGTGACCGACCACTTAAGATCGGATGACCGAACATTATCAAATCGACAGCAGCATTCTCAGTTCAAATGACTATCATGACCGACCTCATGAAGACCGACCAGATAGCGAGGCGTGCTCAGGAAGACAAGGAATCCTATTTTTTCGGACTAGATAATAAGTTATCCTACTTTCATAGGGTAAACTGATAAGTCAACATCCTAATAGGATAAAGGAAGTAAAGGTAGTTTTGACTATGAATCCTTGTGGGAAAATGAGATGGTTTCATATCAGGAATCCTTATGTTAAAAGGAATCTGATTTCTTCACTATTATAAATAGGAGGGTAGAGTATGCATAAGGGGATCAGAATCAATATCAATCTCATTGTGATTAAACTTGTAAGCACAAGAGATACGAAAGAAGCAAGTTCAGTAATAAAAGTATAGTTCTGTTTGTGTCCGTGGACGTAGGTTGGATCAAAATCTGCCGAACCACGTTAAATCTCCTTGTCGATTGGCGTATTTATCTGTCTTTTGCTAAATTTGCTTTTGGTCCCCCATAACCAAACAAATTCACTATTGAGGGAGGATTGTCTCGGGAGTAATATTCCCATATTAACCTGAGACCAAAATCAGCCGTCAACAGTTGGCGCCGTCTGTGGGGATCCAATAAAAAGCAGCTCGCGTAGTAAGACGATGGCAGAAGGTGGAAATCACCAGTCATCGGGGAGTTCAACAGCAGAATGGATCGAGAAAATAAAGGAAAATATGAGGAAATATAGGAAGGAAAATTAGGCTCACGACTTTACGTCGAAAGAAAATTGGGCTCACAACTAAAAAAACACTTAACTGAAGCGACTCCAAAGGGTCCGGTTTGTTCACACACTTTCCGGACGCGAAAGTTATTTAATTGGCTGATTTCTCACTACGTGAAAAGACGAAACGATAGCAGTAGCAGGAGAACATCTTTTTCTTTGACCACCTTCGAAGCTCAGTCTGGGACAAAAACGACGCCGTTTTGTGTCAATTTCCCATAGCAATGGCTACTTCCGCAGTTGATTCTTCAGAAATCAAAATAAAAATTCCCCACGAAACCCCGACATGACCCAGAACGAAGATCCACCTCATCAACCCTCGCCGCCATCACAGTAATTGGATGAAACCCCAGCATCGCCCAAAACCCTAAACCCAGAAGTCTCAACTCCGCAGGACCGAGTTGAAGGAGATCAGAGCCGTGACGACGACGTAAAGATGCTTTCTCCTGTATCTCAACCTATCATCGAGCGCCACGTATCCTCAGCCTTCGGTGTCACCTATACTCGTCGCGGCGCTTCCCGCAAGCAGTAGAAGAAACGAGCCGCGATGGAGAAAAAGTGGATGACTATGGACAAGAGAAATTGTGGAAGACACAGAGGCAGCTGTTGCCACGGAAGAGGAGTTTCAGTTGCAGCTAAAGCCATCTCGAGATTCGTCGGATTTCGATTCTGATCATAAGGATCGAGACCTCCAATTCCAGGAAACAAAACGCTGTCGTACGCCGTTCAGTCCTCTTTTTCGAATCCATTAACGCCACCGTGTCACAGCTTCAGCTTCTATTACTCAGGCACTAATGTTGAGCTAAGGACAAGAAAGAACTCATCACAGAGTTTGTCAAAACCTGCTGTAAGAAAATGGACGGTGAAGAGAAGAAATCTCAGTGTAAGAAAATGTCGAAACCAACGGAGATTGGTTTTGATTCTGAGGATGAGGATCATATTGGGTCATTGTTTAAGTTAAAAGAACAGAGAAACCCTAAGAAGGACGGGACAGAAGACTGAAGTCAGGGAAGATAATGTCACGTTTTAGGAAGAAATTGAAGGGTCCTAAGAAAGATGCTGGATCTGGAATTTTAAAGGGAAATGCTTCAGGGTTGAATGGATTTTTGGATGATGGCATGGTCTTGGACCTGATATTGGCCTCAAAGAATAATGAGAAAGTTAAGGAGACTTGTAAGGACAGATCTGGTGCAACTGTGGAAAAAAGGGGTTGAAACTAGATGCAAAGAAAAGGTTAAGAGGCCCAAGATTAATTCAAAGATGACAATGATCGGGCATGATATTGTGTGCAATGATAACTCAAAAGGTCTGTATTCTCGGCTCGATTCGGTAGAAGATCAGAAAGAGGAATCATTATCAGTCGCTCGTCAAAGAACACCATCCAGATCACTCAGGAAAAACGAATTATGGTTTTAAACAGAATATTAATTATCAAAGCCTAAGTGATGAATATATTCCTAGTTCTGAGGGTGATTCAAAGTCTGTAAAGAGATCTCGGTCTGTTTCTACTTCAAAAATGACTAGTAGAAATCCAAAATCTGATGATAGGTGTAGGTCAAATATGGTTTCTGATTTGAAGACATTGGAATTGGACTCTGACCAATGTAAGACAATTGAACCAATGTTGGAAACTTGTTACTCAAATGTCCAAGAGGAACTTCCCATGGATCCTTGCAGCTCGAACAAAGTTTGTGATACTGACAGAGAAGCACATACATCTTTTCCAGCCGGCAATGCTTTTGCTCCTGTTCAAAAGGCTAGATCAGATACTCAAACTTTGGATCATGAGTTAAAGCCCTTTTCTATGGACAAGGCATGCACTTTGGCACATGATGTTGTTGGGGTGCTTGATCCTGCTTCTTCCCCTAAGCTGATGGAAGAATTTCACGAGTTTGAGGGCAACCTCAAATATTTTATCTCAGAACTCCTCGGAAGCTGCAAAATCAGCACATGAGTTTGATTTTGATCAAGAATCCCACAGATCCTTCTAACAAAGAAAATGGTATGGTATCTGATGGTCATGATGCTCTTTCCCCAGACAAAGAGGCTCTTCTGGCAACCAGGAACTCTGTGACGGCCAAAATTATGAATTATAGCTGCAACAGTTCATATAGGAGCACTTATTCTATCAGTTCCACTGTGTCGCTACTAAGGGTTGATTTTAACGTACTATTCAGGAAGCAGGACAACCAGGGAATGTTTTTTGGACCAGATAATCCGCTTTATTCAGAGTACAATGTCCAGACTGACACGTCTGACAATGATGCCCGAAACTACGTAACAATATGCGAGTCTGATCTAGTAAAGCAAGGTTGCGATTGTTTGATCCTTTGAATGGAGCAGCAGGCGGACTAAAGGCTCTGGTCAAGCTCCTCCAGATACCGACCGACTTGAGAGCCATATTCAAAGATCTGGAGACATACTCGATACCCGTTGCAAAAAATAGTTGGCGTCGAGGCCACTCGGTTATTTGGCTCGGGGCTGGATTTTGTTCCGCCGAGGCCACTTGGTTTTTCGACTCGGGGTCGGGTTACGTCCCACCGAGTCACACTCATTGGTCTGGGGACGGAACATTCCCAGAACCAATTGTCTCTTTTAGCTCGGGGTCGGGCTACGTCCCACCGAGTCTATCTTTTGGACTGGGGACGTAACATTCCCCCAGGGCCAAGTATTTTCTCTCAGCTCGGGGTCGGGTTACGTCCCACCGAGTCACACCCATTGGTCTGGGGACGGAACATTCCCCCAGAACCAATTGCCTCTCTTCACTCGGGGTCAGGTTACGTCCCACCGAGTCTACTTCTTTGGACTGGGGATGTAACATTCCCCCAGAGCCAAGTCTTTCTTTTAGCTCGGGGTCGGGTTACGTCCCACCGAGTCATGCTCATTGGTCTGGGGACGGGATATTCCCCCAGAACCAAGTGTCTCTCTTAGCTCGAGGTCCTCGGAAATATTCAGGGACATACTCGATGCATAGGATCCGTGAGAAGCATAGCACGGGGAGGGATGATACCCCCGTGGCGATTGCCTACTCCAGTGTTACCGAACATAAGGAGGAATATGCCCTTAATGTGTCGAGCACTCTTTGATCCTCACGTACCTGATGTAATGGATCCGTGGGAAAGCATAGCACGGGGGATAATGATGCCCCCGTGACGATTGCTAGCTCCAGTGATGCCGGACCTAAGGAGGAATGTGCCCTTAGTATCCCGGACACTCTTTGATCCATTCATCATTTGGATCCAAGAGAGGCGCAGCACGGGGATGCGTTGTGCCCCTGTAGCGTGTGTCTGCTCCAGCGTGGTAAGGAGGAGCCCTCGTATAATACACAGGCTCCACAGTGACCCGACGTATAGAGGATGTGCCCTTACCATTTTAAACGCTCTCTGATCCAAATCCCGGTTCGCCGGGACACTGAATTGAAAGATTCAGAATTGTGTTTTGGAAACCTCGGATATGACGCTGTTTTGAGGCATCCGTGTTGTCGTTTATACTTGCGAAACGTTTTGTTTTGGGATAAGCGATAAGTCGCCCCCGCCTTTATTTTTATTTTTCAGAGTTTTGTTTTCGTTTTCCGCTGGTCTGGTAGGGGGACTCCCGTGCCGGACTCAGTAGGGCTTCAAAAGGTTGATTCACTTCCCTTCTGAAATAAGTCCCACTTGATTAATCGGCTCGGGGATGGATTCGTCCCGCCGAGGCCACTTGATTAATCGGCTCGGGGCTGGATTCGTTCCGCCGAGGCCACTTGATTAATCGGCTCGGGGATTGATTTCGTTCCGCCGAGGCCACTTTGTCTTTCTCAGCTCAGGGTCGGGGTACGTCCCACCGAGTCAGCCCTTCGGACTGGGGACGTAACATTCCCCCAGGTCCAAGTGCCTTTCTCAGCTCGGGGTCGGGGTACGTCCCACCGAGTCAGCCCTTCGGACTGGGGACGTAACATTCCCTCAGGTCCAAGTACCTTTCTCAGCTCTGGGTCGGGGTACGTCCCACCGAGTCAGGTCTTCGGACTGGGGACGTAACATTCCCCCAGGTCCAATTACCTTTCTCAGCTCGGGGTCGGGGTACGTCCCACCGAGTCAGCCCTTCGGACTGGGGACGTAACATTCCCCCAGGTCTAAGTGTCTTTCTCAGCTCGGGGTCGGGGTACGTCCCACCGAGTCAGCCCTTCGGACTGGGGACGTAACATTCCCCCAGGTCCAAGTACCTTTCTCAGCTCGGGGTCGGGGTACGTCCCACCGAGTCAGCCCTTCGGACTGGGGACGTAACATTCCCCCAGGTCCAAGTACCTTTCTCAGCTCGGGGTCGTGGTACATCCCACCGAGTCAGCCCTTCGGTCTGGGGACGTAACATTCCCTCAGGTCCAAGTGCCTCTCTTCATTCGGGGTCGGGTTGCGTCCCACCGAATCAGCCCTTCGGACTGGAGACGTAACATTCCCCCAGGTCCAAATGCCTTTCTCAGCTCGGGGTCGGGTTACATCCCACCGAGTCAGTCCTTCGGACTGGAGACATAACATTCCCCCAGGCCCGAGCATCTCTCACAGCTCAAGACAGGATCACATGCCACCGAGCACATCATCGTTAGCTCAGAGGCAAAATTTTCTCCTCACAATCGAGATTGGATCAGTCATGGGTCAGGACCTCTAAATCTCTGGTACATATATTACAGAGGAGGAGTCATTTTTAATTTGGACAACAAGAGGAACTTCATCTCCTGATGGAACGACCCAAGTAAGCAATTTGCTTTGAGGTGGAGAATCGTTCTGAATAGGATCGGCATCTCTAATAACCGAGAATATGAAGATAGAAACAGAATACTTAGTTGATGGCGAAGGCAATTTCTCTGTGATTTCTGGAACGACCACTAGCAAGGCGATCAGCACACCATCTTTTTTTATAGTTCCCGGCATCAACTCGCAAACGCGTTGTTACCGAGAACTATGGGACATATGTTGATGGTGTTTTCAGGACCTATGTTAATTAAGGAGTACGTCATGGGTAAAAAGGGTAATTCTCTTCTTGATCGAGACCACTAATGCCGACCCGACCATTCGATGTTGCATACGCCAACGGTAAGGGGCCGAGCACTTGATGATAGGTGACCGACCACTTAAGATCGGATGACTGAACATTATCAAATCGACAGCAGCATTCTCAGTTCAAATGACTATCATGACCGACCTCATGAAGACCGACCAGATAGCGAGGCGTGCTCAGGAAGACAAGGCATCCTATTTTTTCGGACTAGATAATAAGTTATCCTACTTTCATAGGGTAAACTGATAAGTCAACATCCTAATAGGATAAAGGAAGTAAAGGTAGTTTTGACTAGGAATCCTTGTGGGAAAATGAGATGGTTTCAGATCAGGAATCCTTATGTTAAAAGGAATCTGATTTCTTCACTATTATAAATAGGAGGGTAGAGTATGCATAAGGGGATCAGAATCAATATCAATCTCATTGTGATTAAACTTGTAAGCACAAGAGATACGAAAGAAGCAAGTTCAGTAATAAAAGTATAGTTCTGTTTGTGTCCGTGGACGTAGGTTGGATCAAAATCCGCCGAACCACGTTAAATCTCCTTGTCAATTGGCGTATTTATCTGTCTTTTGCTAAATTTGTTTTTGGTCCCCCATAACCAAACAAATTCACTATTGAGTGAGGATTGTCTCGGGAGTAATATTCTCATATTACCCTGAGACCAAAATCAGCCGTCAACAAACTCAACTCAGCAACTGGTAATGATATTTGTAAAAATAATATTGACTGTAGAAATTTCAATGCATATTGACATTAAAGAGACAAATATTACGTGATAGTTCCGGGTTGACTCGATTCTACCCTTGTTGGTTTGGCAGATTCTAGGGCTATACGGGTATCTGAATACATAGTTTTACTCTTGAGTGCACAAGCCCAATCTTATCTTTCCTTTCCTTGAACCAAGCCCCGAGCGGGAGCAACTTCTACAGCAAGTTCAGACTAAACTCGATCTCTTGGTAGGGGGATTTAGGACCGTTCTTGTTCAGTATTTTCAACGGCCGGGGAGGCAGTCGTTGAAGCGAAGCCTAACACCCGACCGACTATCAAATACGAGATTGGGTCCTTTTTCAAACATATGATGAAAATCAAAATTATTTCATTAACATATTAGATTTTTTTTTTATTAATTTATAAAATAATTTTAACAAATTTTTAGATTGAACGTGGGCGACAGCCCTTACTCCCATCTAAATAGCTCTGCTAATGTTTGAGTGGTTCAATTCACTATTTTTCGTTGGTGAGAAGTGATTTTCGTTTAGCCAGAACTTCAATGCTATTTTAGTCCCACCATACTAGCATCTCTTCTTTTCTCTCCTAATTCCGAAAAGAGAACTCAGAACTCAAAAAGAACTCAAAGTAGTTTTTTTGTCTGAGTTTAAGAAAACCCACAAGTAACAATGATCACAGTTCAACAATTTTAGCATTAGACAATTATAAACACTAAAAGTTAGTTTTTAGATCGAGTTAAGTTCATGAATTTCAACATAGTATTAAATCCAAGTTCATGTAAGAGTGGGCGCACCCATTCTATCATAATATCAAAACAAAATGATTTGAGTTAAAAAATAATAATTTGGACTTTATTCATCTTCTTAATTAGAAAAAAACACACACACCAAAATCAAACCGGTTCACAAGTTTTGACGGATTTTTTGATTGGCCAATTTTTAGGGATTTTTCGGACCAAATTCATGGCTGGTTCTGATTTGACAGCCGGTCCGGTTCAGAAAATACTGTATATTCATATTGACCTTATTCGCTTGGGCATCAACACCAGCTAGCAAAGAGATCATCACTGAATACACTGTTGTTAGAAATCTCAACCTTTGCTTTAGCAGAATCATTTGACAGTAGCCCCAAGCGATCTGGTTTGGTGGCTTATGATTTGATTGTCAGGTCTTGGGTTCGAGTTCGGTGTGTGCATTTATTTATAAAATTATGGGCAATCGGGAATTTTACTTACTCCGTTTAAGCTCGGATCAGGTGAATTGACGGCGTGATTTCCAACGTTTCCCAACAAAAAAAAAAAAAGAAGAATCATTTGACAGCATCACATATTTGTACAAAGTGCAAAAACGCTGACTTCGACTCTATAAATTATGGGTGTTCACGAGTCGGATCGGAATTTTACGAAATCGGATCAGGTCACTTGAAATTGCAAATCCGAATCCAAAATTTGATTTGAAAAACCTAACAGGATCGGATCGGGTCGGGTCGGCCAAAAAAAAAATTTATATAAGAATGAGCAGCATCATCAGCCATGCCTATAGCTTCTGTAGAATTTTCTGGAAATTCACCATTACATACTTCAGAAGCAACTCCCAAAGGAGCTTCACTATCGCAACATCGTTTCAATGCCAGTTGATATCGTTTGACCAATTTGACCGTCAACTAGTTGTAACTTGTAAGAGCTAACAAGTTCTATATCAAGAAGAATGAGCAGCTCGTGGTGGTTTTAGTAATCAATTTTTAAGGAAATATACACTAAATGTGAAAGAACAGTGCAAATATCATTTTTGCATTTAAAAAAAAAAAAATTCAGCTGCAAAATAATACAAAGTTTGTTTACAATCTGCGCAAAAATCATTCCTCATCCTTAAAATCTATTTTCCCTTTTTTGCCTCTTCAATAATTCAATTGTTGGATGGTAGTTATTATTTATTTATTTATTTATTTTTGTATACTCTTATATTCTCAAATTAGTACTTTGGGTCGGTCCTTATAATAGACGTGCCCCCGATTTTTTTTTATTCTATAGATAACTAATGGTTTGGGGTCTCAAATTCTTTTTATTATAATTAGCACATCGCACACACTTTATGCAGATTAATCATATCTTTAATTATAATTTCATATCATAAAATAAACATAATGTTATTTTAGATATTGATCTTGTAAATATTTCGGATCTCATCGATTTTATAATCTAAATGAGACAATTTGATTTATTTACATTTAATATATATATATATATATATATATATATATATATATATATATATATATATATATATATATATATATATATATATATATATATAATATATATATATATAAAAAACACAATGGTGTGGGGGAAAGAGAGTGTAACAGATGATTAGGATTAAAAGAGATAATGTATCCAAAGGCTATCTTTATCTGGTTTAATTGGCGGCTCAGATCATTTCATTATAATCTAATGGCTGATAAATAATCTTTTCATTATAGAATCTCTATAAAAATGGAAAATAAAAACTATCAAATAAATTAATGAATAAAATCATTTATTAATGAATAAAATCATTTCATTATAAATAAATTAAATAATATAATCTTAATATCTCTATAAATTCTGTAACAACGTGCCGTAGGCACGGGCACACACTAATATATATATATCTCTATAAATTCTGTAACAACGTGCCGTAGGCACGGGCACACACTAGTATATATATATATATAATATATATATATATACTAGTGTGTGTCCGTGCCTACGGCACGGTGTTACAATTAAAATTTACATAGAGATTAAGATTTTGTTATTTAATTTGTTTATAATAAAATGATTTTATTTTTTAATAAAATGATTTTATTTTTAATTAAATGATTTGATTCTTTAATTTATTTGGTAGTTTTCATTTTCCATTAATAAATGATTTTATTTTTTAATTTATTTGGTAGTTTTCATTTTCCATTTTTATAGAGATTTTATAATGAAATGACTCTTTATCAGCCGTTAGATTATAATGAAATGATCTGAGCCACCAATTAAACCACATAAAGATAACCTTTGGATACATTATCTCTCTTAATCTTAACCATTTGTTACACTCTCTTTCCTCTCACACCATTATGCTTTATATATATATATATATATATATATCATGTTCGTTTATCTCGCAATTATCAGATAATATTTTTTATTCACATTAAAATTTCTCTATCCTCTTTATCTCTCATTTGAAATCATATTCATAGTTATAAATAACTTTTAAATGCTTAATTTTCTTTCGGATGAATTCCAATGAAATTTAATGTAATTTATTCAATTTAACCTTAAATTTTCTTATCTAATTTTAAATCTTGATCAATTCGAATTCCCTTTGCAATTACTAATAGTCAAAGTCTGCATGCTGAAGCATAACAAATAATAAAAAGTTCATAAAAAATTATAGAAATAATTTACAGACTATATTAACTTTCCAAGAACTAATAGTTAGATTCTGTATCTTGAAGCACAACAAATAATAAAAAATTATGAAAAAACTTATAGAAATAATTTAAAATAAAATAACAAACAATAATCAAAAATAGACCCGAAATCAAAAAATTTATTAGGTTTTGCGGACAGTTGCTATTTAGTTTTCTAATTTTAATAAGAAATTATTTTTTTATATTGTAATAGGTCTCTCATTTTAATAATTTCTTATTTTTTTATAAGTTAATGATAAAAAAAATTGATAATAAATTTATTTTAATTTTATAATTTAATGATAAATATGAGATTTTGTTTTAATATTGTAATAGATTTCTTATTTTAATTTTATAATTTAATAATAAAAATTAATTATAGAATAGGTGCCACAAATATTTTTTTTAATTTTAATGGAAGATTATAATATATTTTCTTATTATAATAGGTTCTTATTTCAATAGTTTATCATTTTAATTTTATAATTTAAAATAATAAATTATAATTATAATTAATTAAATTAATATGTTTTCTTATTTTAAGAGAAGATTATGTTTTTATATTGTAATAAATTTCTTATTTTAATTTTACAATTAAATAATAAAAAATTATTTTTAATGGTATTTTAATTTTATAATTTTAATAAATATGAGATTCTATTTTTATATTATAGTAGGTTTCTTATTCTAAAAATTTATTATTTTAACTTTATAAATTAATAAAAAATAATTATATAGATTATGTGCCACATATATTTTTATTTTAATTAGAGATTATAATATGTTTTCTTATTGTAATAGGTTAAGTATTTTAATAGCTTATCATTTTAATTTTAAAAAATAATAAATTACAATATTAACTATTTAAAGTAATAGATTTCTTATTTTATTAGGAGATTAAATTTTTATATTGTAATAGATTTCTCATTTTAATATTTTATTAATTTAATTTTATAATTTAATAATAAAAATAATTTTAGGAATATTTAATTTTGTAACTTAATTAAAAAATAATAATTGTAGAGATTAGATATCACATGGCACGGTAAGAAGGTTTTATAATGGTTAACATATACACACACATATTTATATTTATATATCTGAATTATCTGTGATATTATTCAAAAAATTATCGGATAATATAATTTATTTTCTTATTATAATATAGTTCTTATAAAATTATAATATAAATTTTTATTGTAATATATTTTTTAATTTAATATATTTATTAATTTAATTTTATAATTTAATAGTATTTCTTATTTTTAATATGATAGTATAATGTGTTTCCTTATTACATTAGAATTTTTATAAAATTATAATATATATTTTTATTGTAATAAGTTTTTATTTAATAGATTTATTAATTTAATTTTATAATTTAACAGTGAGTCATCATGTGACACGATTGAGAGACTTAATATATATATATATATATATATATTATAGATATTTTAATTTCGTAATTTAATTAAAAATAATAATTATAGAGATTAGATAGAAGGTTTTATAATGGTTAACATATATACACACTCACATATATTTATATTATATATCCGAATTATCTGTGATATTATTCAAAAAATTATCGGATAATATAATTTATTTTCTTATTATAATAGGTTCTTATTTCAATAGTTTATCATTTTAATTTTATAATTTAATTATAAAAATTATAAAAATTATAAAAATTATAAAAATTATAAAAATTATCTTGAGTGAGCACCGAAAACCCCTCGTCAAATCATCTCTTTCAAGCTTAAGTGAAACAAGTAAAATTCCCGATTATTGTAAAATCTTATAAAAAACAAATTTCCTAAATTTAAACTCATGATCTCAGTATAAATCATAAACTCTAACATATCAATACAGTGTCTCGCTACTCATCAATACAATACTCATTTATTGTGAATATCTAAAGGAAAAACATGTACACGTGGTCCGACCAATATGAATTATTTCGTGTCTTATCATGTTATGTCAGCCTAGCCCTACAAACCAACGAGCCACCAATTAATTAGATAATATGTAATTGTAAGGGCCAATGTATCTTTTTTCAAAATAATAATAATAATAATAACAATAAAAATAATAACTATATTATATAAAAAAAAAAAAATCAAAATGATTAACATTATATATGTTCGCACAGTTTTTTATTGATACGCGTGTAAGGTTCCAAACCTCTTGAGACAAAGTCCCAGAAAGAGGTGTTTAATTCCAAAAAATGTCTTCAAGGGGCGTAAGTACACAGATTACAGCACTAAATATTACAGAACTAAGAAACATATTAGATTTAAACTACTTGCTCATTTTGAGTCTTTTTTCTCCTTTTTTCTTGTCTCTTTTCCTACGCCTGAGCCTTTTATATTGTAAAGTCTCGTTGATCGCTCAAGCGGTTTCGCTTTCTTCGGCCCATTAAACCCCCACTTCTCCTACCCGCGCGTATCTGCTAGATCATGCGTGCAACTGCTGGGTCATGCGTGCAACTGCTGGGTCGTGTGCTCTGATAACCGCTAGCTCATGGGGATTGCTGCCAGACTGTGCAGTAACCGTTAGGTTGTTGGCCTAATCGTAACTGCAAGACACATTCACATATTCGTTATTCTTTCATCGTTATTCCCTTATTGGGAGATTCTTTCTTCGTCCATCACGATTATTTACACATTGGTCGAATCGTCATGGGTAGTATCATCATGAGTCTATTCCTTTTTCATTCTTCGTCCCGAATAACGCCATGCCTCTTCGTCCTTTAGTAATTATTTTCCTGTTAACAATTGCCCCCAAATACGCCTTGATCGAATTGAACGATGAGATTGAGGTAGTATTTAGAGCTGGGGCCGCATTACTGACCGCCTTAATGGTTTGGTTTGTTGACCGTTCGCTTTCATTTCTTGCCGCCATTTGTGCGTCTCGAGACCTGTTGTTTACATTCCCTATGCGAATCCATTGTTTCCCTAATTAATGTGTGACTTCTCCCATCATGTCTTATTTGGAAGCCATCATTGCGCTAATTAATGTGTCGTTTTTCCGTCACATCTCCCTCGTGGCGTGTGATACTGTCTCATCATTTTCCCGCTCTTTTGTTTGCCTCGAATTGGATTGCGCCACATGTCATAGGGTGAATTTTTATTCTGACTATATAAACCCAAACCCTCTCTTTTCACTGTTTTACTCTCTCACCCGTTTCACTGCTTCATCATCTCTGTAAATCCTTCAATTTACTTGCTATGGCGTCTTTTTCTTCTGTTCCAAAAAAGAACACTGCCTCGGCCTTCAAAGATTATCAGGCCGTCTTGGATGACCCTTCGGTTGGCGTCTTTGGGATCCACACTCTTGGCGAAATCCACGAAATGTGCTCCCTTGGACCAATTTTTGTTGATGACAAAGTCATTGCCACAGCCCCATTGGCCAAGCTATTTCCTTCTATTTCTAACCTGCCCCTTTCAGAGCCTCTGAATATTTCTTCCCTAAATCAGTCTAACCCCATTCGTACCTGGCCCAAATTCGATTCTTCATTCGAGACCTGGTTTCATCGTTTGAGGTCGTGCGCAGATACCCGAATTTTCTTCGAAGACACTTGTATACTCTCTCTCATAGAACTTTCCCTTGTATTGCCTTCTTTTGACCGAAACCTCTTCCCTATATCACTGTTTTTTTGGTATTTTGATTATAATGTCTTTCTTTTTCCTTCTGGTCCTTTGACCATCACATTACGTGATATTGGTGTCTTGATTGGGTTGGCTCCTTTGGGCGCGACTATCTCCGCCCGTACCAAATTTTGTTTTCCTCCTCTCCAAATGGACACTTCGTCTTTCTCCTCTCATTCCGCCTTCTTTTGTTCATTCTCTGAGTCGACTGGTCCGGTCACGGTATTGGAGCATACCGCTTTCATTCATTATTGGCTTTGCAAATATATCATTTGCGTGCCTAATCAGAAACCCGTGGCGGGTTATCTCCCCGTCTCTTCAGACATTGCCAATGGCCGTCCTATGGATCTATCTTCTTTCCTTTTAGCTGTCTTTTATCGGGGACTGACCGTTCTTCAAAAACAGCTACGGTCCGGCTCCTCGCCCATTGTTTCTGACTCTCTTTGGCTCGTCCAACTGTGCCTCAGGGCCTATTTCCCTGTTTTTGGCTCTATTGAGTCAAATTGTTCCTTTTTCGGAGACATCTTCTCTTCTTGCACCAATTTATCCCATTGTGGTCGCCAAAACTATTCGCACAATTTTTTTATTGATACGTGTGTAAGATTCCAAACCTCCTGAGACAAAGTCCCAGAAATGAGTGTTTTATTCCAAGAAAATACCTTCAAGAGGCGCAAGCACACATATTATAGCCCTAGAGATTACAAAGCTAAGAAACACATTAAATTTAAACTATTTGCTCATTTTGAGTCTTTTTTCTCTTTTTTTCTTTTCTCTTTTCCTACGCCTCACCCCTTTATAGTGTAAAGTCCCGCTAATCGTTCAAACGGTTTCGTTTTCTTCGGCCCATTAAACCTCAACTTCGTCCTTTAGTAATTATTTTCTTGTTAACAATATCATAATCATATATGTTTTCAATATATTTAATATATTGAAAATCTAAGTATTAATCTTAATTAGGACTTAGTTTAACATAACAAAACTCTTTTTACTATTAAATCTCAAAACTGATAAGCAAATGAATCCACGACTCAGGTACATTTTACAGTACTGCATGGGCCAGGCCATCAAAAATTATAAGAAATTAAATTAATACAAAATTAGAAAAAGTACAATATCTGACCGTTGAGACCCGCCGTTGGTTTCTTTTGAATTTCTTGATGCTCTTTGTTTTTTTTTCCTCCAAATTTCATTGGACCCCACTATCGGTTCTATTCTCACAAATTTACAATTATATCCAAACAAAACCTCGGTAGTCGCCAGTTACGGCTAATCAGCAGAAACAAAAAAAAAAAGTGTCTTGCCCCTTGAAGCCACAGTGCTTTGACACTGTGAAATTTTTTGCAGATGAAATCACAGCCGTCCATCTTCTGATCACCTTTTAAAGTGATTTATGGGGATTATAATAACTCTCTCTCTTAATATTTTCTTGCACCCTTTGCCCCACTTTCTTTTATTGTTTCTCGTTTGTTGTTCAAAATCTTTATCTAAGTAAGCTTTGATACCATTTTCACATTCATAAATCACAAGTTCTATATTTCTTTCTTTCTTCATTGTTATGGTCTTTTGAGATTCTTTTTGAGTGTGTAATTGAAGTTTTGAGTTCAATGGCTGTTCATATTCTTCTTCTGCTTTTAGCTGTTTCAGTTGCTACAGCCGATGAAGGTGAAATTTTCTTTCCTTATCTGCCAAAATTTATTCTTCTTTTAGCTTGCAAGCTTTCCTTTATGTGTTTGTGAGTACTGAGTTCTATGTAAATGCTGACTTCTTGTGGTGGGTAATTAATATTTTTCCATTTGTTCTTTTGGAGCTTCAACTTTGCAACAACTCTAAATTTGTCTACATGCATTTCCTTGAAGCAGTTATTTGTTGTATGTATTATTCCTGAAAAAAAATTGGAGGCTTTCTTGTTTTCTAGCAATAATTCATTATTTGTAGTATATTTACATGATCTATAAATAAATGAACACAAATTTTAGAGTCTTTTTTTTTTCGCGTATTGTCTTCATTTGCTTGTGAAATTTCGTAGGTTGGATATTAATTGTTAAATAAAGAACAGTGATGGGAGTTGTGTGCATATAAAATTTCCCAGGAAACAATCTGATTTTTTTTTTTTTTTTTTTTTGTGTTTTCTGAAAATCTAGGAATATTTGCTACACAGTGTTTTTACATATGATTTGTATTTAGTATAGTTATTAGATGACAATTTATATATAATTGAATCTCGACCCTTCGTTATTATAAAAAAAAAACTTAGCACAAGTGGATCCAAATTCTTGTATATGACTTCAGGGTGTTTTCTTATCTGTTTCTTTTTTCGAATATCAATAGAAAAAATTGCAAAAGAGGAAAATGGGGCCATGGGCATTGTATTCCAGCTCATAGGCCATTGAATTTTTCCCAATTTTTCTATTTTGAGGCTAGTACTCTTTGTCTTGGTAGTGCAAATGGTTATTATTATTGTATTCCAGCTCATATGCTATTGGATTTTAGTACCCAATTTCTCTAAGTTGGGGCTCATGGTCAAAAGGGTTGGAAAATTTAGGCACTTTTGCTTGGGAACTAAAACTTGATGAAGCTATGGGAACATATATACTCTTTTCTAAGCTTATTACTTTACTGAAAATTCAATTGTAGTGCCAGTTTCTAGACTTTGTTATCTCAGCCGAATTCCTGGATTATGTTGTTGGTTTAGTTAGTTGACGAAACTACAAAAATGAATGTTAATATTGATCTATGGACTATGCATGCAACTGAAAACACAAATTGTAGTCAACAATAAGTTTGTAATATTTCCAAACCAAAAGTAGGAGTAAAATATCAGGAGTCATAGGAATTCTATGGAAGTGAGATTCATTGCATTTTTTCATTGTGTACACAAAATTTGGTTTAACTTTTTGGTCACTAGAATTAATTTTTCGGGCCTCTTGCATTTATGTGAGGGTTCTACCACTCAACCACTAGACCTACAATCCTTTTGCAGCATGTCAAATGCATAAATAACATGGCACATCAATATCAAGCATTAATTGGAATAAGAACATATGAAATTTTTTTTTTCCGAATTTTTCTATTATTATTATTTTAATTTTCAGGTGTATATAGAAACCCTTTCTACTTATAACTGTGCAGGGTATATTTGCGTACCTGTTATATATTTTCCCAGAGATTACACCCCGATCGATGCAGTTGCATTTTTTCTCCCCAATGTAAAATTATCAATGTAAAAAGCTTGGATATGTCTTTCCAATTTCATTTAGTGGTAGAAGCGTGACATTGATCTTTTCATTGTGGCTAAAGACCTTGTTGAAATATCAAAATATAGGTGATTTCTGTGTAAAGGAAAATGAATACTATTTATTGTCTTTTGGTTGGATTTGGATGAATCCTAATCCCCAAATAATTTGTGCAATCTTCCCAATTGACATTCACATTAGCATCTGTCCTTTCCAGATGCTTGCAAAATCAGCCTTATGCACTGATGTGTTAGAAATACAATAAATGTTATTTCTTCCTTGCAGTTGCATTCGTCGGAGTGAATATTGGAACAGACCTCTCAGACATGCCACATCCCACTCAAGTAGTAGCCCTACTAAAAGCCCAGCAAATCCGACATGTCCGGCTATATGATGCTGATCGTGGCATGCTAGTTGCACTAGCAAACACAGGAATTAAGGTTGCTGTCTCTGTCCCGAATGAACAACTTCTTGGAATTGGCCAGTCAAATTCCACTGCAGCTAATTGGGTCTCCCACAATGTTGTAGCACATTATCCAGCCACCAACATCACAACAATATGTGTAGGTTCTGAGGTTCTAACCACTCTCCCAAATGCAGCACCAGTCCTCGTCAATGCCATCAAGTACATTCACTCAGCACTTGTTGCATCCAATTTAGACCGCCAAATAAAAGTTTCAACACCCCTTTCTTCCTCTTTAATCCTTGATTCTTTCCCACCATCCCAAGCCTTCTTTAATCGCTCATGGAATCCAGTTTTGGTCCCTATCCTCAATTTCCTGCAGTCCACGGGGTCCTATCTCATGCTTAATATATACCCATACTATGATTATATGCAATCAAACGGCGTAATTCCATTAGACTATGCACTATTTAAGCCTCTGCCTCCAAACAAAGAAGCTGTTGATTCTAACACACTAGTCCACTATTCCAACGTCTTTGATGCTATGGTGGATGCAGCATACTTTGCCATGGCATTTCTGAACTACACGAATATTCCAGTCATGGTGACCGAATCAGGCTGGCCATCAAAGGGTGATTCTAATGAGCCTGATGCAACTCTAGACAATGCCAACACTTACAACAGCAATTTGATAAGGCATGTGCTGAACCAAACTGGAACTCCCAAACACCCTGGCGTTGGTGTTAGTACTTACATTTACGAGCTCTATAATGAGGATTCTAAACAAGGGCCACTCTCTGAGAAGAATTGGGGTCTATTTGATGCAAGTGGAGATCCTGTTTATATATTACATTTGACAGGGTCAGGATCAGTGTTAGCAAATGATACTACAAATCAAACTTATTGTACTGCTAGGGATGGCGCTGATCCGAAGATGCTGCAAGCTGCTCTAGATTGGGCTTGTGGACCAGGAAAGGTTGATTGCTCAGCTTTGTTGCAGGGACAACCATGCTATGAACCCGACAATGTGATTGCACATGCAACTTATGCTTTCGATACTTACTACCATCAGATGCGAAAGGATCCTGAAGCTTGTGACTTCAATGGGGTGGCTGCAGTCACAACCTCAGATCCAAGTAAGACGAAAATCTCAATGCATATATGAAACATCTAAACTTGGAGTCACGTGACATAAAATTTTTCACTTACTCAATTTGGTTTCACTGATAATGCAGGTCATGGTTCTTGTATATTTCCGGGAAGGTAAACATACTTAACAACAAACCATTTGCTAGTCTTCAAACTTACTTTGATATCCTTAAATCGATTTTTTCATGCAGTCTTGGCAAGAATGGCACCATGGTGAACATCACAGCACCATCAATGAATTCGACAACTTCAGATTCTTCTGCCTACAAGATTTATGGCATCGGTTCTTTAACGAGCATTTTAACAGTAATCAAACTTCTAGTATGGAGTGTTGTTTTTCTCTAGCTAGAATGTTCATGTTCTGTTTTGAACATTTTTACCACTCATTTGAAATTTTCAAGAACCAGTTGGTGGTTTGAAGGAGTGGGAGTTTTTGCCATCCCTCAAAGGTGTTGCTCCATTCAATTTTGTACAAAAGAAGCTTAAGGGCATTCATATGCTAGGCTTCCATTAATTTATTGCTTCTTTTTTTTTTTTTTGACCTAACCAACCATTGCTAGCTCTCATACTCTGTGCTTTGGCTGACTATTTTTTTTTTTTTTGGCCTAACCAACCATTGCTAGCTCTCATACTCTGTGCTTTGGCTGACTAATTCTCACTTGTGAACCTTTTGAGCCAACCATTATATTGCTACTAGTTATGTCTTGATTTTATTTTTTCATTTGTGAAATGTCAAAAATAGTTACATTATCATTTCCGATGAAGACGCATTATTTAGAATACACAGGGTACCAAAATTCAGGATAATATTAGGAGTAAAACACTGTTTTAATATTAGGAGTAAAACGTTAGGTTTTAGTCTGGTGGCAATCCATCATCTAGGGCGCTGTTTAGGTGAGATTTTGACTAGGGATGATAAAAATATTCACGTCTATTGAATATCCAATTATTTATGTTTATTGGATTTGGATAATACATCCAATATTTATTGGATAGAGATGGATAATTTTTTAAATATTCAATTGTATATTGGATAAACAATTATCCGTAGGTGTCAGCACTCTGTCGGGCTTGGTTCCGAGACCCGACCTTGCTTTGGTCCAGGACCTAGGTCGGACTCTGTGTCGAGACCCGAGCTGGAGGCCAAACTTGGTGTCGGGACCTGGCCCCAATGCTAGGAGTCAGGCCGGGCTCAGTGTCAGAGGCTAGGCAGGGCTCTCTTTCGAGACCTGAGCTGAGCTCGGTGTCGAGACTCGGACCAGGTTTGGGTATCGGGAGCCAGGCCAGACTCTGTGCCAGGACCCGAGTCCCACTCTTTATTAGGGCCTAGCGGGCCTCAAGTCGGGCTCGGTGTCAGGACCAAGGCCTGGCTCAGGACTCGGGTCCGACTCGAGACTCAGGCACTGGTGTCAGGAGTCGGGCCCGACTCGGTATCGGCACCAAGGTCGGGTTGGGGACCCTAGCCAGCATTGATTAATTTAATTAGAAAATAATCAATTTATCAGTTAAAATATTTTTATTGAATTATTTAACATTAATATAATTAATATGTAATTCAATTATAATATTTTCTATTCAAGTAAATGGCAAAAATTGCATATCCATATCCACGTGGATAAAATCCATATCCAATATTTAAAAAGTGGATATAGATATGAATTTAATAATTTATCCATCTTAGATATATATGGATTTGGACATGAATATCAATTATCCATATCTAATTGGATAATTGTACGTGTCAAATTTGGGCTAAGGGCAAAACCGTCTTTCACTTCGAACCCAATACCAGGTGAAGCCCAAAGCGATAACCCAGCCCATTAAACATTAAATCATTTACAAAAGCAAATCCAATAGCTTAAGGACAAACCCCCTTAATTATTCACCGACTGTTTCTCTCTTTTCCTAAACACAATATATATTATCACATGCAAATATTCTTCATCACCGAAAGATGAAATCCAGATCACGTTGTGGGCTCCTTTGCCAGAAATGTCAGCACGTTGTGGGCTCATTGCCAGCTTATGTTACAACTATAAAGTAATATCTTCCAAGTCTATAAGAAGGAAGATAACTCAGCATACGGGGCATGATTTTCTCTATTACAAGCTTCTGCACTCTGACACAAGCCCTCTGAGCTCTCCATTCCTTTAAACACTTGTCACCGCCCTCACGGCCACCCAAAGAGGACAAGGTAACAACAAACCTTGCTTTCTCATTTTGCATATTTACTGCTCATTTCATACTACTGACTTGAGCGTCGGAGTGCCCCCGGCACCCACCACACCGGTGGGTAGTCTACTCCCGCTCACTCTACCTTTGTTTTGCAGGATCGCTAGTGCCCTCAATCTATAAATTCTCGATTGTGGACCTCGGTCGAAATCCAGCATCCATAATTTGGCGCCCACCATGGGGCCTTAGTGATTCATAGCGAACAAAGATCTCTCAGCGTACAATTCCTAAAGAACTGTCACTCATAGCTTCAAGCAGTGAACAAACGCCAGATCCATTTGCAGCCCAAATAACTATACTGCAAGAGCGATTATGAGCTTTGGAGGAGGAGAACCTAACCATGCAAAACTCCAATTTAAACCTCCAAAAATAGCTGGAATGTGATTCATCTCAAACGATTCTACCGGTAACAAAATTTTATATTTCTCTCTGTCATAACCACTCGACCAGTGATTATAACTTGACAATGTGGTAAATATCATGTTATCTTGCTAAGAAAATTATTTGTTTTAAAAAGTCATACGACAAATCAAGCAAGAAAACTTAGAAATTGATCAAAAAGTAATTTTTCATCCAACTTTCAAGGTTTCAGTACAAAAAAAAAAAAAAAAAGTAAATAGCAATTGCATAAATCATTCTGCAAGCTTTTCGGTCGCCAGAATTTCAGTAGAAGATTGAACATCCTCAGATGGAACTTCAGAAGTTTGAACAAGAGCAGTAGATATTGGTCAATTTCAGGCAATCCATAGTCTTCAATTGCTTCAACATGTTTTGCCATAATAACCCCTTCATCTGCAGCACCTCCAACGATCGCTTGCTCTCCAACCACCTCTTTCGAAAGCACTTCTTCCCCCTTCTCTTCTTCTCACATTCGCTTGTTGATGAGCGGAAAATATATCAAAATTTACCGCCCCTTTTACTTAATATTTTGTTTAGTTTCTCGGGTTTGATGAACGTTTTGATGTGTTTTAGTTTATTTTACAGATAAAATAATATTGGGACACAATGAAATCATTTAGGATGAAAAGTGGGTCAAATAAGGGCAAAAATTGGACTTGACATATTAATTTTGGAGATTGGAAACTTGAAAGGGCGTTTTAACGAAGTGCAGTTTTGGAAATTCCAGTTATGCGCATCTGTAGTATTTTGGGCATAACTTCTTACTCCGATATCGGATTGAGCGGATTCAAGTTCCAGATTAAATAAGACTCAAATATCTACAACTTTGAAAGACAAAATAATTTCTAATTCTGGATATTTCATGCCCGAAAATGATGAACCATCCAGAAGTGTGTTGTGTGTAATTATTAAAGTCATTTTCAAAGCAAAAAAATAAATTAATAAATAAATAATAAAAATTATCAAATCACCACCAAACATGATAAGCAATTAGTGGAGCAATTAATAATGGATTTGGTGGAGCAATTAGTGGAGCAATTAGTGGAGCAATTAATAATGGATTTGGTGGATGATTTGATGGAGGCAAAATTTTGTCTATAAATACCAAGCCATTTCATTTGTAAATTCATACTTTCTTCTAAGGAATTCCTTAGGAATACTAAGAAGATTGTATCTTATTTTTTTATTTACAGCTTTCAGTAATTAATTTCCGCTTTCGCACTTTCTTTTCTTTACTTTTCAGTTTTTACTTTCCGCAATTTACTTTTACGCACAGTACTTTTCTTTCTTTAATTTTCAGTTTTTACTTTTCAGTAATGAGGAGGTAACTCCCATTCGTTGGGGTAAAAGGTAAAACTTTTATTACTAATATTTAGATTAATCTCCCTTAATTATAATATATAAACTAGTTAAAACCTGACTTAACGAGGATACCGCCATATTGGTCGGTTGGTAATTATTTAAATTGGTTTTAACCTGACTAAATTGGATACCGCCTGATTGGTCGGTTGGTAATTAATTATTAATTTGACTTAATCAGGATACCGCCTATATGGCTTGTTGGTAATTATCATGCAAAGTTAATATATTATATTAAGGGAGATATCTAAAATAGAAGTAATAAAAGTGGATCCTTTTACCTCAGCATTTTCTTTTTATACTTTTACTTATTTACTTTTCAGCAATTTACTTTTCAGCATTTACTTTTCAGCAATTTACTTTCAGAATTTACTTTTCAGCAATTTACTTTAAGCATTTACTTTTCAGTAATTTACTTTTCAGCATTTATTTTTCAGCATTTAATTTTCAGTATTTAATTTCGGCATTTACTTTCTGTCATTTACTTTTCAGCAATTTACTTTTCAGCATTTTACTTTATGTCTTTTATTTTATTTAAGTTTTTACTAGCCCTTGTTATGTGTCGTAACTAAGTTAGTTATCTGGGGTTGTGATGAATTCTAATATCACAGGTTATAAGGGGTTATTTTATAGTTTGGGTAATTTAAAGGTTTACTTTTTAAGTCTTAAGTTTAATGCGTCTTGTTAATTGGCCACTAATAAGATTGATCTGGTAAATCTAAAATAAACTTGACAAATGAATTTTAGGTTTCAGCCTTAGACTTAATAGCTCACGATCTTCCTTGAGGATAGATAACCCTTTAATAGATTTCCTTACAGGATAGACATATACCTGTCGGGCGGGGGTAGCCATAATTGGAACTTAAACTTAATGAATCCAGATAATTTGGTTGACAGAGACATATGGTTCAATTGGGTTAAACTGGGTATTTACGTCTGACCATTGACAGAGGCTTTCGCATAATTTAGTGTTCCAGGTTAGTAAACCGATTTATTACACAAACATGAAATAACCACTTCATCTTTTTAAAGATATTAGAAGATTCACAACCCTAGATAGTTTCCTAATATTGAATTTTCTTAAACCTACTTTCGCGCAATTTTATTTACTTGTTTTTAAATTCAAAATCATCACCATTTCAAATCAATCAATCAACATGTTAGATACTAGTAATCATTTAACCTCATAAAATTAATAGATTAGATATTAAGTCCTCGTGGGATCGATACTTTTTATACCACTTGAACAATACGTGCGCTTACGTTATACGCATGTGATTACGCACCAGCCAGCCTCTCATATTCTCGGATCCATTTCTTCGGTTTCCAGGCGACATTCTGACCAGCTAGATACTCCTCCATTAGATTTCTCCTCTCTTTCATCATCGATTCAAATGCGACCATTTCAAGTTGCTCGAGCAATTCGACTTTCTCCTTCGTCAAGCTCTCCACACTTTCTTTGTACGCTTCGTTTGTAGCCTTGGACACCTCATTCTCCAATTTCAGTGTCGCCTGAGCCTCCCTCAATTCCTTTTCAACTTTTCTTAGCTTCCTTTCAGAAGCATCAAAAATTGTTTTTCAGTTCAGCAAAGTCTTTTCTGACAGATGTGTTCGCCTTTTCTAAATCCATCATCCTCTTTTGGCTAAACTCAGCATACTCTTGCATAAAGAGGCCACACTACATGACCTGAAACGAGCTTCACTTAATTTTTTCCATTCGACATATAAAAATAAATATGTACACTTCCAAATATAAGTACCTGATAACTGAGAGCCGCAATCTTCTTGCTTGTTTCTGTTGGGCCCAGTTCAGTCAAGCGTTGCTCGTCTTCTTCAAGCAAGAGACGCTTAATGAATTTAGATAGGCTGGAAGGATCCGAAATTGCAGTGGACCCGTGAGGAATCCTCACTACAATACCTTCTGCGTCTTCCTCCACTTCTACTGTTGCCTTCCTCTTTTTTGAAGCAGAGACCTTCTCAATCGACTGTGTCATTGATTCAGGGATATCAACTGGAACGACTTCTGTTGGTTTAGAGATTTCCACTACGGTGGCTTCAGGCTCCTTCCCTTTGAATTTCTTAATCTTCCTCTGGCTCCTCATTTCATCGAGTTTTGGCACCTTAAATGGACCCGACATCAATTTAGCTGCGCATAAAAATTCTTCAGGGGTGGAGCAATTAATAATGGATTTGGTAGAGCAATTAATGGAGCAATTAGTGGAGCAATTAATAATGGATTTGGTGGATGATTTGATGGAGGCAAAATTTTGCCTATAAATACCAAGCCATTTCATTTGTAAATTCATATTTTCTTCTAAGGAATTCCTTAGGAATACTAAGAAGATTGTATCTTATTTGTTTATTTACAGCTTTCAGTAATTAATTTCCTCTTTCGCACTTTCTTTTCTTTACTTTTCAGTTATTACTTTCCGCAATTTACTTTTACGCACAATACTTTTCTTTCTTTAATTTTCAGTTTTTACTTTTCAGTAATGATGAGGTAACTCCCATTCGCTGGGGTAAAAGGTAAAACTTTTATTACTAATATTTAGATTAATCTCCCTTAATTATAATATATAAACTAGTTGAAACCTGACTTAACGAGGATACCGCCATATTGGTCGGTTGGTAATTATTTAAATTGGTTTTAACCTGACTAAATTGGATACCGCCTCATTGGTCGGTTGGTAATTAATTATTAATTTGACTTAATCTGGATACCGCCTATATGGCTGGTTGGTAATTATCATGCAAAGTTAATATATTATATTAAGGGAGATATCTAAAATAGAAGTAATAAAAGTGGATCCTTTTACCTCAGCATTTTCTTTTATTGTACTTTTACTTTATTTACTTTTCAGCAATTTACTTTCAGCATTTACTTTTCAGCAATTTACTTTCAGCAATTTACTTTAAGCATTTACTTTTCTGTAATTTACTTTCAGCATTTACTTTTCAGCATTTAATTTTCAGTATTTAATTTCAGCATTTACTTTTCGTCATTTTCTTTTCAAAAATTTACTTTTCAGCATTTTACTTTATGTCTTTTATTTTATTTAAGTTTTTACTAGCCCTAGTTATGTGTCGTAACTAAGTTAGTTATCTGGGGTTGTGATGAATTCTAATATCACCGGTTTATAAGGGGTTATTTTATAGTTTGGGTAATTTAAAGGTTTACTTATTAAGTCTTAAGTTTAATACATCTTGTTAATTGGCCACTAATAAGATTGATCTGGTAAATCTAAAATAAGGGATATGCATATACCTGTCGGGCGGGGGTAGCCATAATTGGAACTTAAACTTAATGAATCCAGATAATTTGGTTGACATAAACATATGGTTCAATTGGGTTAAACTGGGTATTTGCGTCTGACCATCGACAGAGGCTTTCGCATAATTTAGTGTTCCAGGTTAGTAAACCGATTTATTACACAAACATGAAATAACCACTTCATCTTTTTAAAGATATTAGAAAGATTCACAACCCTAGATAGTTTCCTAATATTGAATTTTCTTAAACCTACTTTCGCGCAATTTTATTTACTTGTTTTTAAATTCAAAATCATCACCATTTCAAATCAATCAATCAACATATTAGATACTAGTAATCATTTGATCTCATAAAATTAATAGATTAGGTATTAAGTCCTTGTGGGATCGATACTTTTTATACCACTTGAACGATACGTGCGCTTGCGTTATACACATGTGATTACGCACCGGTCAAGTTTTTGGCGCCGTTACCGGGGACTTATTTATCTTTCACTATTAGTTTTGGGGTTAGATACGTTACTTGTATCTAATTTCTTTTTACTTATTATTTTTGTTTTCTTATGTTTCAGGTTCTCATAAACTACATGAGACGAACCAGATGCTTTGAACTCCGACCACTTGACCCAAAAATTGAACGAACCATCAGACAGTTGAGAAGGGAAAGACGAGAAGGCCAAGAAGCTTTAGTCAACATGGAAACCTTTGGAAGTTGTACCACTGATACCCATTCGAGACAGAATCATTCCGGTGGTCGACGGCTTCATTTCTTGTATTGTACTTCCTCATTTACCAGCAAATGCGTGTTACATCAAAACATGCATCCAGATGATTCAGCAGTCAGTACAGTTTGGGGGAAATGCAACTGAAGATCCTAATGCCCACATCAGTAACTTCCTAGAAGTTTACGGTACTTTCAATTACAACCGAGCAGCTGAAGAAGCAATGAGACTGCGGATTTTTCCATATTCCCTGAAAGACAGAGCTAAAGTTTGGCTACATTCGTTATCAGCAGGTTCCATCACAACTTGGAACACTCTAGCCACCAAATTCATTGGAAAGTACTTTCCACCAGCCAGAACTGCAAAGTTGAGGAATGACATCACATCATTCGTGCAACAAGATTCAAAATCCCTTTGCGAAGCTTGGGAAAGATTCAAAGATTTACTCCGGAAATGTCCTCATCATGAGATCGCAAAGTGGCTACAAGTCCAAACCTTCTACAATGGACTTTCTGGAATAATGAGAACCACAATTGATGCTGCTACTGGAAGAGCTTTGATGGCAAAAGGAGAAGATCAGGCCTGGGACTTAATTGAAGAAATGGCCAACAACAATTCTTTATGGCCAACAGAAAGGAGCATGATCCAAAGAATTGCAGGAATTTATGAAGTTGGAGCCAACACAGCACTGAATTCCAAGCTGGATGTGATTTGCAAAAATTTGGAAACTCTTAACATGAAAGTTAATGGTGGATCCACAAGTTCACCATATGGAGGAGCACCAGAACCAAACCAACTTGAAGAAATGGTGAATTATGTCAACAATTTCAACAGACAGGCGAACAATCCATATTCCAACACCTACAACCCAGGGTGGAGGAATCATTCAAATTTTTCATGGAGCAACAATTCAGGGCAAAAGAACAATCCACCACCGGGATTCCAACAACAGAACTATCCACCACATGGATTCCAGCAACAGAACAAAGGCCATGAGCATGAAAAAAAACCAGGAATAATAGAAGTGTTGGCTCAGTTGAAGAAGCAAGAAGCAAAATATGATGCTTTAGCAGCTATGGTTCAAAATCAAGTAGCATTGAATCAAAGCCATTCAGCCTCTATCAAAGCACTGGAAAATCAAATGGGACAACTGGCCAATGCTCAGAGTTACAAACCGCCAGGTAACCTTCCTAGCAACACAGAGCCAAATCCAAGGAACATGGGAAATGAGCAATGTCATGCCATCATGTTAAAAAGCGGTACTGAAATCAACAAAGATGTTGGAATCAAGGCAACAACAATTGAAGATATTCCAAAAGAAACAAAGCAACAGATGGAGGAAAAAAAAGCAAAGGAAAAAGAACAGATCACTCCACCTCCACCTTTTCCTCAGCGTCTTCAGAAGAATAATCTGGACAACCAGTTGACTCGATTCTTGAAGGTGATCAAAAAGCTGCATATCAACATTCCATTTGCAGAAGCGTTGGAACAAATGCCCAGCTATGCCAAATTCATGAAAGACATTCTTTCACGAAAGTGGATATTGGGAGATTATGAGACAGTAGGATTATCAGAAGAATGCAGCGCCATCATTCAGAGAAAACTTCCTCCAAAGTTGAAAGATCCTGGCAGTTTCACTGTTCCTTGCACCATAGGAGAACATGACTTCGGTAAGGCTCTGTGTGATCTAGGTGCGAGTGTTAACTTGATGCCTTTTTCATTTTCAGGAAATTACAGATTGGAGAAACAATGCCAACTTCAATCCTCTCTACAACTTGCTGATAGAACGCTCGTATTTCCAAGAGGCGTAGTTGAGGATGTGCTGGTCAAGGTTGACAAATTCATTTTCCCAGCAGATTTTATTGTCCTTGATATGGAGGATGACACAGACGTGCCAATCATCCTCAGGAGACCATTCTTGGCTACAGGTCGAACCATTATTTATGTAAAAAAAGAGAACTAACCATGAGGGTACATGACCAAGAAGTAACTTTCAATGTTTTTAAAGCCATGAATTTCCCGAATGACGAGAAGGATGAATGTTTCAGACTTGATGTGATAAATAGTACCATCCAGACCACCAATACAATGCAAAGTTCTACTGACAAACTTAAAGCATGTCAATTGCCTGTGGAGCCTGAAGATAAAGCGCACTGCGTACTGAAGAAGCCTATTCTTGCACTACAAGCAACAGAAGAGAAAAATTTCCACCAGCTCAACGAATTGGAGGAATTTCACAATCATCATTTTGAGGATGCCAAATTGTACAAAGAAAAGGCAAGGAAAAGACATGATGAGAAGTTAGTGCGCATACAACTGGAACCAGGGCAGAAGGTACTGTTAAACAAATCAAGGGTGTAATTATTCCCATGGAAGCCAAAATCACGGTGGTCAGGTCCATTTGTGATCACCAAGGTTTTACCAGACAAAGCCATTGAGATATATGATCCCGATTCCAACAAAACATTCAAGGTTAAAAATAAGCGTGTCAAGCACTACTGGGGAGAATCATTTGAGCGACAAAAAGAAAGTGTCACACTTTCAGATCCAGCCTAACATTCGAGAAGTCACGTCTAGCTGACGACGTTAAACTTAGCGCTAGCAGGGAGGCAACTCATGCAATTTGTGTATATATTGTGATTTGGTATGATTTAATTGGTGTGTTTAGTTTTTGCAGATTAAGACATTTCAGGATGGAAGAAGTTCTCGCAAACCTTCACAAGCAATTTCCTTCTCTCTCTCAAAACTCTCTGATGAAAGTCTACAAAGCTCGCTTGGAACAGATGAGATTACTAACGATCCATGGTGTTCATAATGATATTCGTTGGGTAATTGAAGCATGGGTCCGATTGGCAAGTGAGTCTTCTGACTCTTTTATTTCACATCTGCCTGGTTTTGGAAGAAGCACCTATGCAAAGAAACGTAGAGCTAAGCAAATTGGTGTTTGTTACAAATGTGCACGTTGGAATTGCAATACTCGTTGTCGTTCTTTAGGAATTGTGTCTGATAATCGTGAAGATAAAATTAAATTCATTAAGGATGGCTTGAGTATGGAGTCTGTAGATAATATATCTTCGACTCTTGAGATGCATCCAGTGGATATGTTCATATAGCCATTCGCAAATTGCATACATAATTCCAAAAAGAAAGAGAGCAGTTAAGTCTTGGGAATCTGACTCAAAAAGACCTTGTTTGCCAATTTATAAGAAAATTGGATGGGAAGCTTATCCCTGACGCATAGACGTCAATCAAGTCGCTACTTTCTTGTACATATTATATCTCTTTGTCTTTTCCTAATAATTGTGATTTGTTTTTGTTGTTTTCTTTTACTTTCTCCGATAGGATCCAGACCTTTTGACTATCACGATTTATTTTACTGTTAACTAATAATTGTCATTTGGCAGGTACTATGCTATTATTTTACTCACCCTTTTCAGGTGTTATAAATTCAACTCATCATTGCACTTTTGAAGACATCCAGAGTAAAACATGGAAGCCACTTCAAGAAGACGAGTTGAAAACATCTGTGTGTTTTGCGGTATTAGTGTTGATGTTAATCCACAATACGTAGAGGCAGCACAAGAATTGGGTCGAGTCTTAGTTGCAAGGAATATGCACTTAGTATATGGCGGAGGCAATCTTGGACTTATGGGGATCGTTTCAAAAGCTGTACAGGAATGAGGTAGTCACGTTTTGGGAATCATCCCAAAACCCTTGGTAGAGGCAAATCTTATTGGACCATCAAACGGAGAAGTGCTAATTGTGCCAAGTATGTCTGAACGACTGGTAGAAATGATTAACCGTGCTGATGCTTTTATTGCTTTGCCAGGTGGATTGGGTACATTGGAGGAAATTTTTACAGTATTATCTTGGGCAAACTTGACATACACCAGAAACCGCTTGGATTGTATAACGTTGAAGGATTTTATGATTTTTCTTGTGTGTTTCTTGATGATGACCGGAGAAATGGGTTCGTGACAAAACCTATGAAAGAACTCTTCTTTACTACCAGAACTGCTCCGGATCTAATTGACCAGAGCTTAGCCTATGAACCACAATTGACCCTATCCTTTCAAAGATAAATTGGTCCGAGGACGATCGTGGTAAGAGGCGATGGATTAATCTAAATCTTAACCTTTAACTTTTCGTGTAGAATTCCAGCTAACCAGGTACTATCTTCTAAACTCTTCTTCTATTGTTTAAGACATTGGGGACAATGTCTCATTTAGGTTTGGGGGACGAAATTAGTTGATCATTATCTTATTTTTAGTGGTGTGTTGTTTTTATTTTTAGTCCAAAATTTTTCGAAAAATACAAAAAAAATTGAAATTTTCTTTCTCAAAAATTATAAATATTTTGCGTTTTTGTGTTTTTATTTTGACTAAAAAGGTGAAATTGGTAAGAGATAGCTGAGTAAGGAGTTTCCACTCCTGAGACGTGTCTAAAACCTATTTCGGAACAAGTTAATTTTTGTTTATTTCCTTTTGAATTATTTAATTTGTGAATTCTCCATAATACTGCCTAAAATGGATCGTCATATGCTCAGTTAGCAGGTATTATCAACATGCATGGTAACATACGGACATAAGCATAATTGAAAAGTTTGTATATTTAGTGCTATAGTTTAATTGGAGAAAGTATCTCAAAAAGTGATGGAGTAAAAAAAAAACGTCTGAGATCCGAGTTATTAAGTCCGTATGGGTGTTTTAACACCTAGTACCCTAAAACCAACTGGTTTGGGAGTCACTGGCCCAAAGCTCGCTACATGGATCAAAGATGTTGCAAAAATATATATATATATATGAAGTCTAAGTAATTAAGTCCGTAGGGGTGTCTTAACACCTGGTGCCCTAAAGCCAACTGGTTTGGGAGCCACCGACCCAACACTCGCTACATAGATGGAAGATATTGTATATAAATAAATAAAAAATCAGAAATCAAAGAAAAAAATCAGAAAAATCAGAAAAATCAGAAAAATTATTCCATTGCTGCAAAAAGGTGTGAATTCTGATAAAACTTTAGGACAAAAATATTACTCTCTTATCAACTGCACTTGTGACTGTTGTGGGCAAAAATGAGTTGATTAATATTTTTGTCGGCTGTGCATATGGAGAATGGTAAATATAATCGGAGAATTTACTTATTCAGTAATTTAGGAAGAAAGAAAACAACTAGTAACTTGGAGTAGAAGTTTCACCTGATTATTCACTAACTTCTTTATTCTCTTTTCTTTTGTCTTTTTGCTTTTGTGTGCATTAGTTTTATTATCTTTTTACTTTTTTAAAATGTTTGTGGGTATCGTTGTTGTAAGCCCTCACGAGACTATAACTCGTCCACTAGGGATAACTAGGGGGTTTAAAGGCTTGTTGCATACGCTAAATGCAACTGTGATCCCTACGAAAGTGGCTTAGTTTAATTTTAATTGTTTCTTGTATTTTATTTTGTTGTTTTGCTCGAGGACTAGCAAAATGTTAGGTTTGGGGGTGTGATGAGAGGAAAATATATCAATATTTACCGCCCCTTTTACTTAATATTTTGTTTAGTTTCTCGGGTTTGATGAACGTTTTGATGTGTTTTAATTTATTTTGCAGATAAAATAATATTGGGACACAATGAAATCATTTAGGATGAAATTTGGGTCAAATAAGGGCAAAAATTAGACTTGACATATTAATTTTGGAGATTGGAAACTTGAAAGGGCGTTTTAACGAAGTGCAGTTTTGGAAATTCTAATTTGAGCATCTGTCGTATTTTGGGCATAATGTTTTACTCCGATATCGGATTGAGCTGATTCAAGTTTCAGATTAAATAAGACTCAAGATCTACAACTTTGAAAGACAAAATAATTTCTAATTCTGGATATTTCATGCCCGAAATTGATGAACCATCCAGAAGTGTGTTGTGTGTAATTATTAAAGTCATTTTCAATCATTTTCAAAGCAAAAAAATAAATTAATAAATAAATAATAAAAATTATCAAATCACCACCAAACATGATAAGCAATTAGTGGAGCAATTAATAATGGATTTGGTGGAGCAATTAGTGGAGCAATTAATAATGGATTTGGTGGATGATTTGATGAAGACAAATTTTACCTATAAATACCAAGCCATTTCATTTGTAAATTCATACTTTCTTCTAAGGAATTCCTTAGGAATATTAAGAAGATTATATCTTATTTGTTTATTTATAGCTTTCAGTAATTAATTTCCGCTTTCGCACTTTCTTTTCTTTACTTTTCAGTTTTTACTTTCCGCAATTTACTTTTACGCACAATACTTTTCTTTCTTTAATTTTCAGTTTTTACTTTTCAGTAATGAGGAGGTAACTCCCCTTCGCTGGGGTAAAAGGTAAAACTTTTATTACTAATATTTAGATTAATCTCCCTTAATTATAATACATAAACTAGTTAAAACCTGACTTAACGAGGATACCGCTATATTGGTCGTTGGTAATTATTTAAATTGGTTTTAACCTAACTAAATTGGATACCGCCTGATTGGTCGGTTGGTAATTAATTATTAATTTGACTTAATCTGGATACCGCCTATATGGCTTGTTGTAATTATCATGCAAAGTTAATATATTATATAAGGGAGAAATCTAAAATATAAGTAATAAAAATGGATCCTTTTACCTCAGCGTTTTCTTTTATTGTACTTTTACTTTATTTACTTTTCAGCAATTTACTTTCAGCATTCAGCTTTTACTTTCAGCAATTTACTTTATTTACTTTTTTCAGCAATTTACTTTCAGCAATTTACTTTAAGCATTTACTTTTCAGTAATTTACTTTCAGCATTTACTTTTCAGCATTTAATTTTCAGTATTTAATTTCGGCATTTACTTTCTATCATTTACTTTTCAGCAATTTACTTTTCAGCATTTTACTTTATGTCTTTTATTTTATTTAAGTTTTTACTAGCCCTATTTATGTGTCGTAAATAAGTTAGTTATCTGGGGTTGTGATGAATTCTAATATCACCGGTTTATAAGGGGTTATTTTATAGTTTGGGTAATTTAAAGGTTTACTTTTTAAGTCTTAAGTTTAATGCGTCTTATTAATTGGCCACTAATAAGATTGATCTGGTAAATCTAAAATAAACTTGACAAAGGAATTTTAGGTTTCAGCCTTAGACTTAATAGCCCACGATCTTCCTTGAGGATAGATAACTCTTTAATAGATTTCCTTACAGGATAGACATATACCTGTCGGGCGGGGGTAGCCATAATTGTCTCTTAAACTTAATGAATCCAGATAATTTGGTTGACATAGACATATGGTTCATTTGGGTTAAACTGGGTATTTGCGTCTGACCATCGATAGAGGCTTTCATATAATTTAGTGTTCCAGGTTAGTAAACTGATTTATTACACAAACATGAAATAACCACTTCATATTTTTAAAGATATTAGAAAGATTCACAACCCTAGATAGTTTCCTAATATTGAATTTTCTTAAACCTACTTTCGCGCAATTTTATTTACTTGTTTTTAAATTCAAAATCATCACCATTTCAAATCAATCAATCAACATGTTAGATACTAGTAATCATTTGACCTCATAAAATTAATAGATTAGATATTAAGTCCTCGTGGGATCGATACTTTTTATACCACTTGAACAATACGTGCGCTTACGTTATACGCGTGTGATTACGCACCAGCCAGCCTCTCATATTCTCGGATCCATTTCTTCGGTTTCCAGGCGACATTCTGACCAGCTAGATACTCCTCCATTAGAATTCTCCTCTATTTCATCATCGATTCAAATGCAACCATTTCAAGTTGCTCGAGCATTTCGACTTTCTCCTTCGTCAAGCTCTACACACTTTCTTTGTACGCTTCGTTTGTAGCCTTGGACACCTCCTTCTCCAATTTCAGTGTCGCCTGAGCCTCCCTCAATTCCTTTTCAACTTTTCTTAGCTTCCTTTCAGAAGCATCAAAATTCGTTTCCTCCACTTCTACTATTGCCTTCCTCTTTTTTGAAGCAAAGACCTTCTCAATCGCCTGTGTCATTGATTCGGGGACATCAATTGGAACGACTTCTGTTGGTTTAGAGATTTCCACTTTAGTGGCTTCAGGCTCATTCCCTTTGAATTTCTTAATCTTCCTCTGGCTCCTCATTTCATCGAGTTTTGGCACCTTAAATGGACCCGACATCAATTTAGTTGCGCATAAAAATTCTTCAGGGGTCAGCGGTTTTAAAAACAGCAGCCCTCCAAATGTAACCTCAATCGCCCAAGTGCACAATATCACTGCCAAAATATGCTTACTCAAAGCCAAGGAAGTACCTTCTGAATCAAACACTTCCTTCCACAGCGGAGTTAACCTTAGTCTCCTCTCTTCTAAAGCAGCTCTCCAGTTCCTCTTCGAATCAGGCAAGCTGAGAATGTACTTTGTGTTTGAGACGACTCGATTGGTATATTCAAACTTTCTGTTTAACTGAAGACCTGTAAGAAAGAAAAAGAATATTTTCAGCCATATAAATTATAAAATACAGAGTACTAAGGTAAGGGTGAAGATATACTCACTCGAAGAACTCCAATGTTCATGAATATTACCACTCCCATTCGACCCAAATACAATATCTCCTATAACAAAGAAATAACTTTTCTGCCAATACCCCCTGTCATTTTTCGTAAGCCCCAACACCAAATGCTCCTCTTTTTTGTCGGAGATACAAATGATACCTCCATTTTTCTTTCAGGTGTTCCTTTATGTAGTATGTATACAACAAATCTCTTACCTCAAATTCAATCCCCAATTCAAAGGCCATACATTCAATCGAAAGCAGAATCCTCCAAGTATTTGGCATCATCTGAGAAGGAGCCAGCTGATAATGATCGAACACTTCCCATACTAACTTCGGAATAGGGAATCTGAATCCATCTATGAATGGACGTTCATAGAACCCAATCCATCCGGGAATTTTGTAATTTATCCTTTCAGTCGGCGACGCTAATCTTACTTCTATTGATGGTGGAAATCTATATTTCAATTTCATCTCTCTCATTGATTTTTCAGTCACTCGACTAGCTGGATTCTTAGTTAGGATATATGTTGGCTCACTAGTGCTTGGAACCCCACTCGACTCTAAAATGGCAGGTAGAAATCTCAGAAGTATCGCTTCGACGGGTGCTTCTAACGGTGGTTTAACTATTGTTACAACTCCAGCCTCTATTAATTCTTCAAACGACCAATCTCTATGAGAATCTTCTTCACTTAAATCATCCAGAGGTTCAATATACTTATCAATTTTGCACATAAACTACCCAACGATTCCTCACTCCATATTTTCCAAACGACAGAGTTACAAACATAAATTTCCTAAAATCTCTACCCCTTAGAAGATCTAAACCCGTCTAAGCCACAAACAAAATCCAAAAGTTTCACTAAATCTTTCAAGATCAAATAACCTATTTGACTAAGAACATTTCGAATCTACACGATGAACAATTGAAGAAATTGAAGAACATCAAGAATGATGCGAAGAGTACCTTGAAGATCACGAGAGCT
This sequence comes from Zanthoxylum bungeanum, assembly GCA_019454045.1. NCBI lineage: Eukaryota > Viridiplantae > Streptophyta > Magnoliopsida > Sapindales > Rutaceae > Zanthoxylum > Zanthoxylum bungeanum. The sequence continues at coordinate 96,141 of SKCR01031169.1, forward strand.
CCAAAACTTCTTGCCAACCGAGAGGAATTCTTGTGTAAGACAAAATGACTCTCAAAATCCATTCTTATACACTCCATTTTGGCGCTTCGAATTCCCTCCAAAAATTGCCTCGAAAATCCCACTATGGTTTATTTAATGAACTTGGGCTCCAAACACCCTTAGGCCCAACTTCCCTCCAATCTACCAAGAATAGTATCACTATGAAAACAGCTAAAGTGATTGGGTGACATCTGTCAATTCCGAGGATATCTCATCCATCTAATGGAATCTCTTCCTCTAGAGTAGAACCTTGACATCTTGTTTCATTCGACACAACCTACAAATGATCGTTGGATTTCAGTCAACATTTCTTTATGAAGATTGCAAGCTTATATCAGTCGACATTAACATATGATTCTTTGTAAGTTTCTTTCATTCGACAAGCGTGAGTGATGATTTCGTATGATTATTTCAGTCGACATGCATATGTTAGGTGATTGCAGGTACACTTCATTTGATATACATGAGTGATGATTTCATATGATTATTTCAGTCGACATGCATATATGAGGTGATTGCAGGTACACTCCAGTCAACATGCATGAGAGAATATTTCATATAATTATTCCAGTAGACATGCATGTACAAAAGTCTTTGAAGGTATTCCAGTCGACATGTATGTATGAAGTGTTGCATGATTACTTCTGTCGACATGCATGTATTGGAATAATTGCAGGATAAATTCAGTCAACATACTTATAAAATATGTTAGTAGGAACATTCCAGTCGATGGACTTATATGAACTCTCATATTTATATTCAAGTGCATATCTATATGAAATATTGGTATTCCAGTCGACATACATGAATGGAGATATGTCGTATAATTATTCCAGCCCACATACAAGAACGAATTGATTGCAGGTACATTTCAGTCGACAAGCATTTATAAACTTATTGCTTGAACATCAGTCGACACGTATGTATGAAGTGTTTATAGATTATTCCAGCCTGCATCAATATTTGCATCTTTGCAAGATTATTCCAGCCTACATCAATTTTTGCATCTTGGTAAGATTATTCCAGTAAACATCTATGTATGATGATTTTTTTGTATAAGAACAATTCAGTCGACATGCATGGAGCCTTGTGTGTATTCTTGTCAACATCATCTTATGAAGAATATGCAGGTACATCCCAGTCGACATGCATGTATGAAAAATTCATAAAGTCACTTCAATCGACATACATGTATGAAGTAATTGCAGATATTCCAGTCGACATCTTTATGTGATTCTTAGTAAGATTATTTCAGTTGACATTCTTATATGGAGCCATATACGAACGTTTCAGTCGACATTCTTCTATGGAGTCATTATATGTCCATAACTTTATGAAGTATTTAAATTTTAGTCGACATCAACATTTGAACATTAGTAATAGCTGTTTCAATAGACATACATGTATGTAGTGTTTGTAGTGACTGCATGTATACTCCAATTGACATGCATGTATGAAGGATTTATATAATTACTTCAGTCGACATGCATGAACAAGAATGTTTGTGGGTATACTCCATCTGACGCTGCATGATACAATACTGACACGCATGGAGCTTTGTATGAATATTCTTGTCAACATACATATATCAAATGTTTGCAGGAAGATTTCAGTCGACATCCATGTTTGAAGTGTTTGCAGGTACATTCCAGCCGACATGTTTATATAAGAATCTTTGCAGGATTCTTCCACTCGACATACATGTATGAAGTGATTGCAGGAACATTTCAGTCAACATGCATGCGTGAGAATCTTTGTAGGTATATTCCAATCGACACCCGTATGAGAATCTTTGTACGTATATTGTAATCGACATATGTGTATGAAAACCCGGTATAAATAAGATATTTCAGTCGATAATACACAATGGAGACTTGGTGTGAGGACTTTCCACTCAACACCACATGTATGAAGACTTGGCATGAGGATATTCTAGTTGACACTTGACATACGGAGACTCATCAGGAGGAAGACGTCCCAGTTGACGTGCATGACTTGGCTAGAATATCTCATTTGACACTACCTGGGTATTTGGTGTGAAGATATTCCACTCAACACTATATGGAGATTTGGTGTGTACATCTCAGTCGACATTACCATGTATGGCTTGTACTTTTTAAGAATGCCTCAGTCGACATTAGTACGTCATGAGACTTTTTAGGGATGTTTCACTCGACATTAGTGTGTTGTTTGGCATTAGTTAAAGATGTCCCAATTGATTTTACAATATGTAGCTTGGGACTTGTTATGGATGTTCCAATAGAGATCAGTTTATGGCTTGGGACTTGTAATGGTGTCCCAGTTGACATTTGGGACTTGTTATGGGTGTATCAATCAATATTACTATATAATTGTTGTAGATGTCTTGGTAAACATCTACATGTGTATAGTTTAGGACTTGTTGTGGATCATAGACGTGTGAGATTTGAATCTTGATATGCATCTCATTCGACATCTACATGAATGTAGCTTGGGAGTTTTTATGAATACCAGACATGTATGACTTTATGTACATCCCATTCGACATCTACACGCCTATAGCTTGGAACTTGATGATAACCTCATTCGACACTACATGCTTTTATCCTGACCTTCATCTGGTTCAGTCGACTGGGAACATTCCCCATGGCTCATATAGAGTCAAGTTAAAGACCTGGCCCTCATCTGGTCCAGACGACACTATAAACCTCTGGTCTTTGACCAGTAGTATGGAGATTTTCCTGGTCTTTATCTGGTTCAGTAGACTGGGAACATTCCCCATTGACTTAAGTAGAGTCAAGTTGAAGACCTGACCCTCAGCTGGTCCAGACGATATTATAAACCCCTGGTCTTTATGTTGGTTTCTAGATTAGGTCCCAAGATCATGAAATCAAGCAATGAAAAACGCATGAATACACAAAGGAGTAAGGCGGAATACATACTCACATTGAACTGTTTGATGCTACGAAGAACAAAACCATTTCTTCCTCCTTGTTGAAGCTCGATAGTGAGCTCTCTATGGCAGTGGGCTGCTCGATTTGGGCTGTGAAACTCCTCCAAGAATTCGGCCATTGATGACTCCATTGAAGCTCCAAGCTTCAAGCTCCAAGAATGGATTCCAAGCTCATGTGTTTGTTTCCCTATCACCTATGTATAACTCAAGTGTGTGCTAGCACCACATCTTCTTCCTTGCTTCTCATAGATTCGGTCACAACCAGAAATTTTAGAGAAGAAACGGTTCCAAACCGTGAAGAAGAATGAGGGAAAAGAGAGGGAGAGGAGAAAACTTAAAGTGAAGAGAGAGAGAGATTATTGAAAAATAAAATTGTAAAATGCTTTTATAATTTCCCAAATTAATAAAGCATTTACCATTTTAAATTTTAAAAAACAAAAGTCAAAAAGCAAAAGCCCATTAATTCCTTTTCAACCACCACATCAATCACTCAAATCAATCAATTAAATTGTCACATCACTCAAAGTGACATGTGATTTGACGCTTGATGTGACTAGCGATTTGACGCTTGATTTGACTTGCGTGCCGCACTCGAATTCGAAATGCGAATGCGCTCGCAAACAATCTCGGCTCGGGTTCGCTAATTCCGAATTAACGAATTTTCTGTTGCGACGTAATTAAACGATTACGCCTAGCGAAATCACTATTCACGTCGCTAACGAATTAATTCTAAATTAATTTGTTCGCCCATATTAAAATCTATTTTAATTCCGCGTCGAAATTTAATTTCGCATAATATATCAAATATATTATTTTATTGATTAATTCCAAATTAATCGTTCTCTCTCTTTATTAATATTTTATCCCAGATAAAATATCTCCGTAATTAATCCCAGATTAATTTTCTCTCTCATCTAATTAATCCCAGATTAATAAAGTGCGAGTCATACATCATCGGTGAATCTTCGGGAAGCGACCCATGAGATCCCCGGATATGTTGGCAGTAAATACGGTCGTCGGACTATCCAAACACGTAAGTACATAGTACTACTTTTGTACCGATTTACAAGACAATGTTGGCCTCTAGCAAAGCACCATGCCTACCCAATTCTCCAGAAATATCTTTATAGGAATATGTGATCTATATCAAGCGTAGTATACCGTTGTGTATGTCGATCCAGTATCGGATGTTCACGTGCTAGGCCTGGGGCTGGAATTGTGTCTGCCCCGTACGAAGCACATATCGGATGTCTGGCAACTAGTCTCTATAATCGGATATACATGACCAAGTCATAATATCCCGATAGCTCGAGCATTTAAGAGAACAAGTTCCGTATCCTATGTGACCATCATCTCCATATGACTGGAGTGATACTTCTGTCTTAACATCACACCCAACACACTACGATTCTCAATATACCCAGCATTGGCGTACACAGAACCTGTTAAAGCCCTGGACGACCTCAACCAAAGTATATTGATTGTCGCAAGTATTAGCGGTGCAAGTCTCAGGTTAAGACCAAATACACCTACCCTGATTGCGGACTCTCATAGACACATAGTCATACTACCAATGGGATTCCGCAAGGGTCTATCCAGAGCGAAGCTGTTTCCCGTACCATCGGTAAAACACAACCTCCTATTACACTTGCATGAGTATCATATACCAAAATATATGAGAACTATGATGTTGTGCCCTCACAACGTGCACAAGTGTAATACTAGTCTTTTACGTATTTATCGATGTCCAATCTCGATAATACTCTGACTAGGGATATTTAATGATTTATCCTACGTGGACTGATACTGTCTCATATCATTCTCCGTCCAGGAACAAATCATAGGAACCTCCTATCATTTATATATCTAGGTGATCTAATCACAAATGATAAGAGTGCAATCTCCTTTATCACATAGTTAATTTGTACAACAACACCGTGATCTGTACAAATAGTGACACTATGGGTCATAATTCTCCAACACTTTAGACCCGTTGTATGGGGATTACCCTAACCTTCATATGGTTCAGTCGACTGGGAACATTCCCCATGGCTCATATAGAGTCAAGTTGAAGACTTGGCCTTCATCTGGTCCAGACGACATTGAAGACTCCCCTGGTCCTTGACCAATAGTATGGAGATTGTCCTAACCTTCATCTGGTTCAGTCGACCGGGGACATCCCCCATAGACTCATGTCGAGTCAAATGAAGACATGGACTTCCTACAGTCCAGACGACACATGTCGTGTGTGGGAACACAGAAACTGGGCGACGCATGCTGTCCCGGGCTCGCAGCCCGGTCGGGAGTACGGAATATCCACGGGGGACTAAACCGGAGAATGATGGAGTCGCCACCCGGTGTGAACCGGGAAAATGAGATTTAAGGCCGCACTCACCCCTCGCAAGGGAAGACCTCAAACCGTTGGGTTCGAAATGGTCCCTTACTTATGCCACTTGTAATGAAAGGATTTATATAATAATTTAATCAGGCTTAAGTAACACTTATTTCTAAGAATATCATGCTTCTAAATCCACATACATACATCAACAAGTTCATCTAAATTTATATGTAACACATATTCGAATTTGCATACAGCCTATTTGCATGTAATCTATGTCTCAATTTGCATACATAAGATTATCATACGGCAAGCATACAAGTTAATGAAAGCATTGGTGGACACAGAAGCGCAAAAAATAGCATTCTTACTAGCATGCATATTAAGAAAAGATATTTAAGCGCATAACAGAAATAGACAACTAGAGAGGTAATACCAATGCATAACGTAAAAAGGGTAACTATGTGCTAAGATGGACATGTCGTAATGTGATGCAAGAGGATATGTTTACCGTGGGCGTTCGTATACGCGTTCGAACGGTAAACAGAAGGTTCTCGTTCGAGTAGTGTTCGTAAACGCGTTCGAACGGAAATGAAACAGAATGCTCACGTTCGTATGGCGTTTGTGAATGCGTTCGAATGGAAAGGAAACAGAATACTCGCATTCGTATGGCGTTCGTGAACGCGTTCGAACAGAAATGGGACCTGATGCATGATAAGGCAAAATGCTTGCGCGTTCGAGTTGCGTTCGTAAACGCGTTCGAACGGGAATAGACCTGATGCATGAAATGAGACGCAATACATAAATGACGAATAGTACAATGCGAGGCGCTGCAAAGCATCTTAGTAAAGGGCTTTAACCCCTCCCCATAGGGGATCTTTCATTCCACTTACTAAGCCCATGCGCTCGATTGAATCATGCATGCAAACATAAAGACAATCATATCAAACTAAGTATGCCCAATTGAACACATCTTACATCCAACCGAACACACATCAACCGGCGCGGCAAAGCATCGTGGTAAAGGGCTTTAACCCTTCCCCATAGGGGATCTTTCATTCCACTTACTAAGCCCATGCGCTCGATTGAATCATGCATGCAAAGAATTAAACACAATAATATCAAACTTAGTATGCCCGATTGAATGTATCTTGCATTCAACCGAACACACATCAACCGGCGCGGCAAAGCATCGTGGTAAAGGGGCTTTAACCCCTCCCCATAGGGGATCTTTCATTCCACTTACTAAGCCCATGCGCTCGATTGAATCATGCATAAATAAACAACATGCAGAATTCAAGTGGCGAAAAATAAATAAACCAAAGCAACACAAGACAAAAGAGGGTGCCGTTTACTCAAGCGGTACATGGAGTTGTGTCCCGAGTACAGATCATATTACCGTCCATTCGGAATCGGCTATGAAATTTATGTCCGGGTTTCCATCCGATATACCGCGAGAGTTGACACATCTCTCATTTTATTCACAGCCACAACATACAACATCTCATAATTCATGCATATTATCTACTCAAGGGCCACAACATGCATTTCAACCTGACAATCACGTAAGCAATATTTAGTAAATAGTACAAAAAGAAACGAGTGTGAAAGATACCCTCAGGTCTAACCTTTTTACCAACTTTCAGGCTTGCGTTTCACGAACGTCGGAAGGGTACAGCTCCTCAACTTCTTCGGTTCACTGGTTTAGCGTCCTAGCTCACTGCTTTGCTGTTTTGCTTGCGGTTTGAACTCCGTTCTGCTACTGTTCGGCCTCTGTTTCGCTGCTCACTGTTCAGGTCACCTGTTTGATGTTTTAACGGACTGTTCCAAGTCTTTGTGTGGGTTCTTAGTGCAGTATTGTGTGATTATTTTAAGGATTATGAATGCAGTTTTTTATATTACTGTTTTTAAGTTTTTTATGGACTGTATGGGGGTGTGATTTTCGGTACTTGTGAGGACTTTTTTGGGGCTGCTATTTTTCGGTGATCTAAGGTGTTTATTGGGGGGTAATTTTCGGTAATGTGTGGAGGCTTAGGGGGCTGCTATTTTCGGTTATGGAGTGGAGAAGATTTGTGAGGTTTATGGACGTGTAGGGCTGATTGGTTTGTGAATGTGCTTTTAATGTGAAGGCTTGGGGTTATTTCCTTTTCTCTTGTGAGTTGTGTGTATGTTATGTGTATGAACTAGGGGTTGGAAATTCTTTTCTTCTTTTTATTTCTTGTGATGGGCGTGAACTAGGAGTGGGATGGCTTTGGGTAGGGGTTGTTTATATAGAGAAGGGTTAAGGCTTCACCTTGTCTAACAAGGAAGGGATTTGGTGCATTAAAAGAGATATGATTTGGTGTTTGAGCAAGGAAAGTCAAAGATTGAGGGGGGACAAATCTTGGCTAGAATAGGAAGTCAATATCTTTAATTTGTTATGATTGATTTTAATTAGGCATGACATCCTTTTAATTTAGTATGTGATTTGTTTAGTTAGGAAGTTAATATATTTGATTTATCTTCATTAGGTATGATTATATTTTGTGTTTTATTTAATTGGTAAATGGTTTAGATATTTTATTTAATATTTAATGTTTAATTTAATTAAATTGGGATGTGTTTTATGGGCTTTGGGGAGCTAATTGGGCTGGGGTGCGAGGTAGCAGCAAAACCAGAAACACCGACGCCGTTCGAATGCCAATTCGAACGCCACACGAACGTCCGCAATCTGTCTGACGTTCGAACGAAGTAACGAACGCAGCACTAACGAAGACAGTAAGCTTGTGAAATAAACTTGATGATGTACTTATTCTGAATTTCCCCTTCCGACCTCCGTTTCCCGCAATATCCTTAGCTAAAAAGGTAGTGCCTCCAACTGAGACTCATCATCGGGTTTCACATGCGAAAATGCAATGCCTACATCGTGTGAAATAACTCATGAACCTTCATCTGGTTCAGTCGACTGGGAACATTCCCCATGGCTCATGTAGAGTCGAGTTCAGCACATGACCTTCATCTGGTCTAGAAAAATATGAAGACACCGCTGGTCCTTGACCAGTAGTATGGAGATTGTCCTGACCTTCATCTAGTTCAGTCGACCGGGGACATCCCACATAGACTCATGTCGAGTCAAATGAAGACATGGACTTCCTATAGTCCCGACGACACATGTCGTGTGAAATAACTCATGAACCTTCATCTGGTTCAGTCGACTGGGAACATTCCCCATGGCTCATGTAGAGTCGAGTTCAGCACATGACCTTCATCTGGTCTAGAAAAATTTGAAGACTCTCATGGTCATTGACCAGTAGTGTGGAGATATCCTGACCTTCATCTGGTTCAGTCGACTGGGAACATTCCCCATTGGCTCATGTGGAGTCAAGTTCAAGACCTGGCCTTCATCTGGTCCAGACGACATTATAAACCTCTGGTCTTTGGACCCGTTGTATGGGGATTACCCTGACCTTTATCTGGTTCAGTCGACTGGGAACATTCCCCATTGGCTTATGTGAAGTCAAGTTCAAGACCTGGCCTTCATCTGGTCCAGACGATATTATAAACCCCTGGTCTTTAAACCCGTTGTATGGGGATTATCATAACCTTCATATGGTTCAGTCACGTGGGAACATCCCGCATGGCTCTTAAAGAAACAAGTTCAAAGACCCAAAATTTTACCTACATATATTTTCATATATTTCGCTTCATACGACATGCTTGACAAATACTCTCCAAGTCAAAGAACTTCTTGACTTAGAGAGTAGAGGACAAACTGTACATGCCAAATTTAGACCAAGGGCAAAACCGTCTTTCACTTCGAACCCAATACCAGGTGAGGCCCAAAGCGATAACCCAGCCCATTAAACGTTAAATCATTTACAAAAGCAAATCCAATAGCTTAAGGACAAATCCCCTTAATTATTCACCGAATGTTTCTCTCTTTTCCTAAACATAATATATATTATCACATGCAAATATTCTTCATCACTGAAAGATGAAATCCAGAGCACGTTGTGGGCTCCTTTCCCAGAAATGTCAGCACGTTGTGGGCTCATTGCCAGCTTCTGTTACAGCTATAAAGTAATATCTTCCAAGTCTACAAAAAGGGAGATAACTCAGCATACGGGGCATGATTTTCTCTCTTACAAGCTTCTGCACTCTGACACAAGCCCTCTAAGCTCTCCATTCCTTTAAACACTTGTCACCGCCCTCACGGCCACCCAAAGAGGACAAGGTAACAACAAACCTTGCTTTCACATTTTGTATATTTACTGCTCATTTCATACTACTGACTTGAGCATCAGAGTGCCCCCGGCACCCACCACACCGGTGGGTAGTCTACTCTCGCTCACTCTACCTTTGTTTTGCAGAATCGCTAGTGCCCCCAATCTACAAATTCTCGATTGTGGACCTCGGTCGAAATCCAGCATCCACAATAACTATCATCGCTAATTGTGACAATTCCTCGACCGACAGAGAATTCAAAATTATGGTTTTAGGTCAATTTGAGGATTTTTCGAATTTGAAAAATTGGATAAATTGATCATAAGGGTTTTTTTGGCTAAAACAAAAAATTAAGGTGCATGTAAAATTGATTTAAAAAAATTATGTGATAAGAGAGTTGATTTTGTAAAATTATGATTATGATCGGAGTAAAAATAGGCGTCGACAAGTTAGGAATTCTAATTTCGACAACAATCAACATATGCCTTTTGATACGCACTGATTTTTCATAATCAGATATTACCAACTGTTGCAGTTGCACCACCCACGTACCAATTGAAACAATTGATTGCCTTAAATTTATGTTTTTTTTTGAAAAAAACCGTTTAGAACTATCGTTTTACTAGAAATTAATATAATCAGACACCGTCTAATATAAACGGCATCTAAAAGGCTGCCTAAACCATTATTTGGATTTGGATAATATCCATACAATATTTATTGGATATAGAGATAAATAATTTTTTAAATATTTATTTGGATATTGGATGGATAGTTATCCATATGAGTCGGCACTTTACCAATTGGATATTTGATGGACAGTTATCCATAGGTGTCAGCACTTAACTGGGCTCGGTTCAGAGACTCGAGGCAGACTTTGTATGGAGACCCGGGCCGGAGCGCGGGACTCGTCCCCAATGTAAGGAGTCACAAAAATAAACAAGATTGAAGATTTGAAAAAGAATATCGGGGTAACTCCCACTGCACATTTAGGACACCGAGCAAATTTTTGTAAGAAGCAGACAGAAGAAGTGGCAACCAGATGAACCAAAATGTCATCAACTCTAACAACATCGGGGGACCTGGGGGTTCATCAAATCTCATAATCGATCGAGGCATTAAGGTGTTGGGTTCTTTAAGAACTAGCCAATGATAAATTAAGCATAAAATTTGTGTGAATAATCAACGAAGTTTGCGGAAAAAGGTACCCACATTGATCGGCAATGATGATGTAGGATTTCAAAAATTTGCTCCTTTGTGTAGTGCTCCAAGCTCATCCTTTTATTGTATGTTGAGCTCCAAGCTTTGGTGAATGAATTCCAAACTCATGGGAGTAGTTTCCCTATCACCTTTGAAGACTCTTTAAGTGCTAGCTATGGAAGAAATTTTCAACCCCGACTCATAGGTCGATCTCAACTGAAGCCAGTCTCCTGCTAATCAGCAGATCTCGCACATCAGTACATATATTTATGTACCACATTCAGTATCTAAAATCCAATTTTAAAACTAGCAGTGGCATGTTTATAACAAACATACATGAAGTCGGAGCCTTGCCCGTCTTCTCTTCCTTCATGTCTGCCTTTGTCACGCTTCCAGTGACCCCGTTTGCCACAGTTTAGGCAGACATCTTGGGATATGTCATTTGTCTTCCTAGAAGACTGTGACGATTTTGCCTTTGCCCATTTAATAAGCTCTAGCTCTGCCTCATTGAGCATAGCCATCAACTCTCCAAGAGTTTTCTCTTGGTTCATAATGAACCTGCCCCAGTATTCGGGTAGAGACTATAAGATCAAATCTTTGGAAGTGCCACGTTGGTAATGCCCAGCTAACCTAGCTGATCGATGACAATAATTATCTATGACACCTAGTGCTCGTCAGATGTACCCTCTGACATACGCGAGCGAAAGAGCATCTTTTGCCAAGTCGTACTTCTAAGATCTAAGGATAGATCTATGAAGATCCTTCAATTTCAATATCATACTATAAGGATCTAATCCTTAATTCTGACAAAGAAATAATGAGTCATTGCGGCAAGCATACCGGATTAAGCACTAAAGTTATCGTCACCATAAGTCTTCCAAAGCTCATGCTCCACTATTTGCTCAACTCCAGGCTCAGGCCCGAGATGTCACTCTATCAAATAAAGTAACTTCTCGGCTCCCAGGACTATCCTGAGGTTATATTCCCAATTTGAAAATTAAAGTCGGTTAAAGATATTTTCACCCAGGATTATGTTTTAAACGTTAATCTTTCAGTTAACTTGATTCCAATAGTCCAACTATCCAATCAACGATTTCAGGTACAATCGAATGTAATGATTACTATAGTCTAACTATATAATCAACTAATATTTGATTGGTTAAATTCAAATATATTTGATTACTATAATCCAATTATATAATCAACTATAAATGATGTAGTTTGAATATAGTCCAACTGTTTAATTAAAACAACAATTGAATATTAGTCCGACTAATATATATGAATTTTTAATGACGAAAAATTGAAATGAGCGCGTATTGGCAAGTAGTTAAACGAAATTGCAAATTTAATACTTGCCTCCCACTATTTTTCGACGAGCCTCTAACCCTCTGTGGAGTACTCGGGAAACCTAGTTTCCTAGTGGGCTAGGATCCCGTTAAATAACACACAACCTTGACTTTGGCCAACAAGTTGTATGAAACTTAACTAGGTAGATCTCTAAGATCAATTGGATCTCATCCAATTCCTAGATCCGGTAGGTGGACCTCCAAGTCCGAAACATATATCCAATATATGCCAATATATCCAATATATTGCCTAATATTTTCCTCTAAATCAACCAAGCCTTGACTTTGGCTCAACAAGCTTAATGATTCTAGTTAAGCGTGACCCATTGACAGTGGAAAAGCTTCGTAATCGAGGCCGATGAACAAGAAGTGACCTTGACTTTGGCCAACAAATCACAACTTGCCCAAGGCGTACGATATGGAACAAAGCCTTCATGATTCAAACACATCCGCGATGGACAAAGGTCTTGACTTTGGCCAACAAAACCAATGCCAATCTTGGATCTTGAGAGAGAATCACTCAATGGAAGGAAATCGCTTAATATTTGTTGAGGGTTTTTCTCGTAAATTGGCAACCAATTATTATCTTTGATTAGGTTTCATCATACACCCTTAAGCATGCATTCTAAAAGCATAATAAGGCGTGATAAATAAATTAATAATGATATAAGGATGGATATCTCACAAATTATTCCTAGAACAAATCTCTCTCTTTCCTCTCCCCGGCTAGCACAATTCTAACTTCTACCCAATTACATAATACTTCTAAAGAAACCTCATTTACATTGAGGGGAATGGTGAGAAGAGAATTACAAAGAGACGAGAGATAAACGCTGGACACGCATGTCCAATTTAATAAATTCTAAATTTATTACAACAATTTCCAAAATTGCCCTCACCCATCTAATATCCATCTGATATACATTATTCATATAATACATTCATGTATTCACACAAAGCATGTTATCAATCAATCTAATCCAATTAATTAATCTTTGATTAATGACCATCCAATGTTCAAACCACGATTTGATTTGCGCGAGTCCAACTCGTTTAAGAATAAGTACTCAAAGTACGAATTCTTGAATTATATCGAACTACAATTTTAAATCCAATTTAATTTGTATTCAATATTAATTCTTTATTTAATTCCAAATTAAATAATTACACTTTTAAAGTGCCTTTACGACTTAGATTCTAAATCTAATTTTAATGGGTCTCAAAGCCCAATTAACATCCAATGTCAATTAATTAAAGTCCAATGGGCTTTCAATTAATTTCTTAAGATATGGACTTTGGCAACCAAAGCCCAATAAGGAATCACCCTTTGCCACAAAATTAATTTTGGCCCATTAGGCCCAATTAAATTTTAAAAGGCTCATTTATTATATTTGGACTTAATGGAATGGTTTAGGCCCAATTTGGATCCAATCCAATTGTCCTAAACCAACTTGGCCCAACCAAGCCCATTAGGCCCAAATACAACAATTTTAGCCCATTTCCAAATTAAGCCTAATTAATTAAATTCTAATATTCCAAATTTCACAATTTAATTAATTAAAGTGCATAGCCATAATTAATTATTTAAATTAACATTTCCAAAATACCAATTTACATAATTAATCATGCTTTATCATTTTCAATACATGTCCAACATTATTGAAACAAAATCAATCCATTAACATGCTTTAATGCTCACGGCAATCAAGGGATTTTTATATCAATTTTGATTTCAATCCAATTAAATCACAAGCAAATATATCCAAGCATTTCAAACACATCCAATGGCCTAAAATCAAAATCACCATGAGCTATAAGGGTTCCTATAGGTTCGGCCATCATAAGGAAATTAGGGAAAAAATTTCTAATCAATTTTTTTTATCCAAATTAATCATGCATAACTCTAAGTTATCATAATCCAAACATAATCAAACACTCAATTTGACAAAATCATGCTCCAAGCAAAATTACCCAAATTCAAGTATATAAACCCTAATCAATTTCATGCTTAAATATGTCTCTGATACCATTGTTGGGTTCTCTAAGAACTAGCCAAAGATCAATTAAGCATAAAATTTGTGTGAATAATCAACGAAGTTTGAGGAAAAAGGTACTCACATTGATCGACAATGAGGATGTAGGATTTCAAAAATTTGCTCCTTTTTGTAGTGCTCCAAGCTCCTCCTTTTATTGTATGTTGAGCTCCAAGCTTTGGTGAATGAATTCCAAACTCATGGGAGTAGTTTCCCTATCACCTTTGAAGACTCTTTAAGTTCTAGCTATATAAGAAATTTGCAACAAAAATCTTCCTATTCCTTTGTGTAACTCTCGGCCAAGCCAAGAAGAAGAGAGGGAGAGAGGCTACGGTTTTTCAAGGGAAAATGAGAGAGTGAAAAGTGTTAAGTTAAAATGATTTCCAAAAAAATCAAAACATATACCAAATCCAAGATTTGGTAAAAGTCTTTCACCTTTTCAAACTTGTGTAAGAAACAAGTCACCAACCACTACCAACTTCTATCAACATAAAGTTAGATAAAGTCGACTAGGTGATGTGATTTGTGGCCCCACTTTGATTCAAAATTCGAGTGGGTCCGCAAATACGTTCCGGGCGCGGGTTCGTTAATTCCGAATTAATGAATTTTCGTTGCGACTTAATTAAATCAAATTTAATTAAAAAAATATGCCTAGCAAATTACTATTGAAGTCACTCACGAATTAATTCTAAATTAATTCGTTCGCCCGAATTAAAATCCAATTTTAATTCCGTTATGAAATCTAATTTCATTTAATATATCGAATATATTATTTAATCGATTAATTCCAAATTAATCGTTCTCTCTCTTCTAATAGAATTTTATCCCAAATAAATTCTCGCCGTAATTAATCTTAGATTAATTTTCTCTCTCTTCTAATTAATCCCAAATTAATTATGTTCGAGTCAAACGTCATCGGTGAATCTTTGGGAAGCGACCCATGAGATCTCTGGATATGTTGGCAGTAAATCCGATTATCGGACTATCCGAATACGTGCGTACTCCGTACCACGTTCTTATCGATTTACAAGACATAGTTGGCTTCTAGCAAAGCGTCGTGCCTACCCAATTCTCCAGAAATATTCTTTTAAGGAATATGTAATCTTTGTCAGGCGTAGTATACGTAGTATTGCGTATTACGATCCAGTATCGGATATCACATGCTAGGCCTAGAGCTGGAATTGTGTCTGCCCCATACGAAGCATTTATCGGATCTCTGGTAACTAGTCTCTATAATCGGATAATCATGACCTAGTCATATTATCCCGATGACAGCAGTACTTAAGAGTACTAGTTTTGTATCCTATGTGATCATCATCTCCATATGACGGAAGTGATACTTCCATCTTGACATCACACCAAATACACTACGATTCTCAGTATACCCAGAAGAGGCGTACACGGAACCTGTTAAAGCCCCGGACGACCAAAACCAAAGTATATTGATTGTCGCAAGTATTAGCAATGCAAGTCTCAGGTTAAGACCAAATACACCTACCCTGATTCGGATTCCCATAGACACATAGTCATACTACCAATGGGATTCCGAGGGGTCTTTCTAGAGCGAAGCTGTTTCCTTACCATCGGTAAACAGAACCTCCTATTACACTTGCATGAGTATCCAATACCCAAATATATAAGAACTATGTTGTTAGGCTTCCATAACACGCACAAGTGTAATACTAGCCTATTACGCATTATCGATGTCCAGTCTCGATAATACTACGACTATGGATATTTAATGATTAAACCTTACGTGGATTAATATTGTCTCATATCTTATTAATCTAGTACTAATCATATGGACTTTTATCATTTATATATCCCGGTAATCCAATTACAAATGATAAAAGATCAATTTCCTTTGTCACATAGTTAATTTGTACAACAACACCATGTTCTATACAAATAGTGATGCTATGGGTCATAATTGTCCAACATAAGGAAACTTGAAGGTCCATAAACTTAAAGCAAGGGATCGAGGCATCTCACAACTGATCGAGGCATCAGGGGACTTGAGGATCCATAAACTCAAGGTCAGAGATCGAGGCATCAAGGGACTTTGGGGGTCTATCAATTCAAAGTCAGAGATCTGACTATCTTACAATTGATCGAGGCATCGGGGGACCCGAGGGTCCATCAACCATCAACGGATCAAAACGCCACCAATACCATAAGCATATGGAAGAAAAGCCCATCAGACGGATCAAAATACCATAAGCATATGGAATAAAAGGCCATCAGACGGATTAAAACGTCACCAATACCAGAACCAGATGGAAGAAACGTCAACAAAGTATCATGTCAATAAATTACAGCCTTAATAAAATTAAAGTTGAATTGGTGTCCAACAAGCTTATAGGGCAATGAAACTAATGTATTGCACTTGACGAAAATGAAACAAGAAGCAAGGGCAGTTAATACCTTTTTGAAGGGAAATAATGTAGCCACAAAGATGCACTAAGATTATGTTTCCTTAATTCTTTATGATCATCATCCAGTCACAACCATTCAGCTGTATATTAACACATAAAACAAACAAACAGACACAACAATAAACAAATTCAGCTGTCACATAAATCAAACAAACAGACACAACAACAACAAACAAATAAATTTAACTGGTATCAATAACACATACGAGCTTAAACCCGGATTGTAAAATCTTATACTGTCAAATGTATGCATGATTAAACCTTTCATTTATAGTTTTATCTCTGTCTACCATCTGCTTCCTAGATATAAAAATAGTACTAACTAACACTAGCAAAGCTGTCATTCGAACCACTTTCTTAGAAGTATGACTACCATTACAGGTTAATTCATCAATTATGCTAAACTCAGTGAACATCACTTAAAATTGACCACATCTTCTTCCATGTTTCTTCAATAGCTTAAGCCCCTATTTTGATAAACTTTTGGAAAATTCTAAAATCTTGTTGATTCTTAATTAGGTGTAAGCTTATATAGACAAAAGAAATGATAGAATGAACTAAAGTATTAGCATTAATCTACACCTTAGCACCAGCATAAATTAATCTGTGTTGCACGTAATTCTTTGTGAAAGAATTCACACACACAGAGAAGCATTTCAAAGGTGAAATCTTTGTGTTGTTGTATATGAGGATATGTAGGCAGCGTTGGGAGCTATAGGTATTGCATTTTTGTATGGCCCGAAAATGACTCTCATAATAGGGACACCGCATGAAGGTTTAGGAAGGTTATAAGGTCTAAATGTTGGAGAAGAACTATCTACATCTGGACGGATATAACCATCACATCTGGCCAGATATAACCATCACATTCGACCGAACATGACCTAAGTCAGGTCATATATGTGTCGCATTTTCAGTTTTGCAGAAGGAGTCGGTCTCTCTATCCTTCTTAGCCAACTTCCATAAACTCAAATTATTTCCTTCACATCCAGTTTCCCTAATTATTTTTTTTCCTTGTTACCATCTTCCATAATTATTATTTCCTTATTAAAGAGATTATTCATTTCTTCAAATAAAAAACTTATTGCTATAAAAATGGATGAATTCCACACCAACATGGAGGAATTTTGAGACATCTGATTGATCCTTCACCAAAAATCAGAGAAATATGCACACACACACACATAGCAGCCAGACAGAAGCTCTAAAACTCCCTAAATCCTTCTCCAATAAACAAATCTAACAATCAACTAAAAACTCACAGACGTGTTCTCGGAGCCGAGTTACACATAAGGTAAGACCTGATAGCCCTTAAACTTTGATTCCGCAACTACTATTTTGACATAATATCTCCGGCCGAACATCTTAATGTCCGGCCGAACACGAATCTGTCATAAATTAATTCCGGCCGTATAAACTGGCTACATCTGGCAACGTACTTGATTCCATATGGTATATAAGATGGAAACTTAGACGTAAATTTCATTGCCGATTCCGAATGGACGGTAGTATGGTTTGCACTTGGGATACAACTTCACGTACCACTTGAAAACGGATGTGCGCGTCCCTTTTTCTTATTGCTTTATCAATACTGATTATTTCTTGTTGTCATTATAATCTCTTTATTATGGTGTAATGCACAACCTCAACATATTACTGATTTTAAGCATGTCACATCTCAGTTATTTGTTACATGCATGATTTTGTGCTTCTGTCTTTTACAGCATATCCTACTAGACTTCTATCCAGTCCGGCTAGACATATAATTTAATGATTTATATTCGGCCGACGGTGGCCATATTCGGCCAGGCTTCCACGAAGGCCACTGAATGATATGTTTGAATTCTGTTTTTGATTATTATGATTGCAATGTGTGATATATAAATTGTCATCGAATGTACTACATTATAAAACATGTGGATCCTCTTTTAAGCGTGTATATTATATTGGTATTAATAAGGGACAATTTCGAACTCAAACAAGTTTAAGGTCGGACCTTGTGAGGGGTGTAGTGCGACCTTAAATCATGACCAGTGTCTGATACTAGGTGACGACTCTTTTTTTCTCCGATTAGTTCCCCATGAACTAATTCATACTCTCTACTAACTGCGAGCTCAACTATGTCCCGGTCGCCGACGTCATAAACATAACGGTAAACTACGCTTCACTCATACATGTGCATATTAACCTCCCCATCTGCGATTTTTTCTTAAGATTTTCACACCAATGTCTTTTGCTAAATAAAAATTAAATAAAAACAAAAACTCACTCAGTGAGTCATTCGTTCCCAGCCAGCTTCGACTCAACAACTAATAACAAATGATTTATGGTATCAAACTTGAAAGAGAGAATTTTGAGAGGGATTTATGAGGGGGCCTAACAATTTCTTGATCCGAGGAAATCGACGGCCAGGAGTGGTTCATTAGATGATGATCCAACGGTTCTTCATATTTTGTCATGATGGGTTTAAGTGGATTGATGATGTGGCACTTGTTTATTATTATTATAATTTTTTTTTGTGGTTTTGAAATTACAGGATTATCCTTTGAATGGAGAGCTTTTCATTAGTGTTTTTTTTCCTCGGGGTTTATCTGTTTAAGTCCCCTGTTGACACGTAATTAAATTTAAAGTGAAAGAAAAAAAGATTATGGTGCAAATTTAAAAAGCGAATTTCCGTTGCCGGGAATCGAACCCGGGTCTTTCGGGTGAGAGCCGAATACGGTGACTATACCGTACTAACGCTAGACTACAACGGATTTGCTGTTATCATTGTTGTCTTTAAAGTATTACTCTCTTATGTGAATGGTGGTTTCTGAAGGCCATTAGCCAATCGAATTTTCTTCAAATGTTGTTCAACCTAACGAAAAGTAGCCGCTGTTGTTTGAGTTCTAAGCTGTGTATATATTATACTTACATTAATAATACTTTGTTTTTAATGTAATTTAATCGTCATTTTCATTTTCATTTTCTGGGATTTTTTTGGTTCTATGGAGATTTGAATTTTATAGTAACATTCTATATATAACAAGTTATTCATAAGATGTGTCTCTTTAGGTTTTATGCTCGCTCTTTCCGTGGAGATTTAATAATGCATCAGTGTCAGAAGTTTTAAGGCTTCCTGATCATATTCAGCCCAGTATAGCAAAGCTTCCTTTTGCATTGCTGCCTTCTCCTCTTGAAGCCCCGTTATCAAAGCCATTGTTCTTGTAATTCTCTGATCGGAAAAATTTATTCTCTATTATCACCTGAATAGAATTTACAAGCATTACAAAAATTTGTATAAAAAACCTACCTAATAAGTTCGAGGTCAATCCAAATGGAATAGAATTAATAAAATAATAATTCTAGTGAAAATAAAAAGAGTAAATTGTTTGAAATGAATGATAATTTTAAAATAAACTGCAACAATAAAATAAAATGTTGTGATTAGAGAATCCACTTTTAATATTTCAAATTTAGAGAAATCTTACTTTTTATAATATATAAATTGTCATTACTACCCAATTAATTTATTTCAGGAATTAATTATGACAAAACATATAAAATCAGCCATAAAAGCGGTGATAACATTTGTCTATAACAAGTCCAGTTAGGTACTTAGTTATGCCAAATAAATAGAACCAGTCATATAGGCGATAACAAAATTGTCAATAATTAATCCATATTTAGATTAAATATTAATCTTTAGATTACAAATCATATATTATAATATAAGTGAGATTAATCTATATTCTCATATTAAAAGCTTCACTTTTTACCCCCAACATGATGAAATTAGCTACTCATGAATTTTATTACTGAAAGGAAAAAAAATTATAAGAAATCTTAAAAAATAAAACACACAAGAGTTATAACTCTACAAATTTTCAGAGAATATTGATTTTCTAAGTTGCTGAGCACCTCTATTTATAGTAGAGGGTTCAGCACCCCTCACCATTCATGTATCATGTAATTTGTAAATTTATAAATTGTATGATTCGTGGGAAATGACATTTCATCGAAAGGTGGATGTCATTTCCCACCTATATATAATTTTTTTTTTCCTTGTTTTTGTCTTTAATAATTAAATATAACACACTTTGGAGTTGACATCAATTTCTGCCTTGAAAACTTCAGAATTAGAAAATCTTATAAACAGAAAAAATTGTTGATATTTGAGACTTCTTTCATCTGGAACTGTAATCGTTTCAATCTGATATCGGAGTAAAAAGTTATGGCCAAAATACGAAAATTGCGCAAAATTAGAATTTTCGAAATTGTACACTATTAGAACGCCCTTTTAAGTTTCTGGCCTCCAAAATCTAAATGTCGCATCCATTTTTCTAGTTATGTATCCAAAGTATTATTTCACCTACATAAGAAATAAACATCACAATAAAATATATAAAATATAAATTTAATTATTATTTCACAAATGTGCTAAATTAAGGGGATTAATGAAATTATAAGTGTAAAATGATTAATTTCTCTTTTATTAAATGTATATTTTTTAATGTTCATCACGGGCTCGAGATCGAGTTATTACAGTCTAGAGGTATTCAAGTCGGTGAAATTGTCACCATATGTCTTATACCATCATTGTAAGTTTTCTCTATTATAGTGGAATCAGGTGGTAGCCTATACCCGAAGTGGTTTTTTTTACTCTTGAGAGATTTCCACTTCGTCAACAAATTTCTTGTGTTGTTTCTTGTTACTGCTTATATTGCTCTACTTTATATCTGCTTAGACGTAATAGTGCTTGTTGATTCAAATCATAGTTGCTCTAACTTTGACCTGTTTTAGGAAAAGTAGTTGATTGATTAATTCTGTAGGGTTTTAGGGGGGGGTATCCGGAAGTAAAGCAGCGGAAGCGGTGAAAAATCAAATTTTCTGATTTCAAAAATTTTTCTCGGATTAATTAAATAAACATATTTATTTAATTATCCAATAATCAAATTATGAAATAAAATTCAAATGAATCATATTCAAGTGAATTTACCAAATTGCCCTTACACTTGGTATTTAGTCCATTTTATCCGAAATTGATCTAATCAATTTTGAATGATTCTAAATCATTTCTAAGATGAACTTAGCATGTTCAAAACATCAAAACACCAAAAGCAACACAAATGCCCAAAATTGGACCCATGGCCGAATGCACTCCAATGGTGCCATTTTGTGCACTTTTGTCATTTCATGCATCAAAACACATCAAGATGTAATCCAATGAACATGAAACTTTATATGCATCATATACACATCCAATGCACAACATATATGAAAAACCCCAAATTTGGAATTGGTCATGAACCCTAATTTTTCAATTTCTTCAAATTGGACAAATTAGACCAAATTGGTTAAATCCAATACTTCAATCATGTTTCTTCCATCCAATCAAAATCTCAACACAATGAAACAACTCAAGATCAAATCTAGGTCATCTAAGAGTGGGTCAAAAACTCTAGATTAGCAACAAGGTTTCCAAAACCATAAAAGAACACTTATTACTACAATAGCCATAAGCTTCATTCATCATACATGCTCTACACTTTCACCAAAACTTCCATAATAAAAAACACAAAGAATAAAGAAAGAAATAACCTAAGAACATCATATGTTAAAGCCTAGATCCTAAGGAATATTTTCCTTTCTAATATAAGTTGGAAAAACTTACTAAAATCCAAGCTTTCTTTGGTTTCTTCTTTCTTTCTCACAAGTTTTCTTTGGTTTCCATTAATGGAGTTTTCTTTTAAAGTGTATTAGGTTAGAAAATGAAATGAAAAAAACAATATATACTTGTATCATAATGGCCTTGGCCGAAATTCACTAAAGGAAATACAAGTTTGTAATTTCAATTTCATTTCACTTACATTTAGTCAACTTGCATAAATATCCTAATAACACTTTATTAGATATTAATTAAGTCAACAAAGGCAACCAAAAAATATAACTCTTATATTTTAAGGTCATGGCCGAAATATGAAGAAAAAATAAAGAAAAATGATATTTCAATTTTAAACATTTTAAACAAATATCAAAGAAGTCAAATCCAATTTGACTACCATTTCCTTTACTTTAAAGTCAACATTAAACACTTATAATCATTTCCTAACTTTATCATTTGGTGATATATTTATATTTTAATTATATTAATCATTTAACAATTAAATAATTAAATAATTAATTAAATACAAATATATCAAATATATGTATTATATTTACCTTAAATATCTCAAATACGCATATTAATGATATGTCAAATACCTTTATTTGACTATTTATTAATGTTTTTTTAATAATATCATATATTAAATACAAATACACATTAATTAGGAAATGACGGTTCGGCCCGTTCGCATGTATTTTTCGTTTAACGATTAAACGATTTATAAATAATCATCATTATTTATAAATGTTGCTCTAGTGCTCTACGAGTATGTTTCATTATTGAGACTCTCTAGATTCAGGTATATCCGTCACGAAATCCAATTTCATGTCCATAATCTATCCACCCATAGATTATGACGATCACGGATAAACTAGCTGAATCATACAGGTCGAGGTCATTGCATACGTATAATCCCTCCGTCACAGGTATCCAGATAATCCCAGAGATATAGATGTAAACGTCAAATCTCTATAGGTATTATCTCGTCGACGTATCTATTAGCAATCTTTAAATAACACTCGGAACTTACTTCCGATGTATACTGTGGCCACAGATTTAACAGACTGCTAATATATATGGACTACCTATGCTCTGTACACAGAACTGACGGATCCTATCTTGACACACACAGGATCCTGAGGATCGGTCCACACCCAACGAACAGGCGGAGGTCTGATCTAAATAGATCGGTGACGTGACTGCCATCTAAGTGTGGAGGATGTCTCATACATCCACAGTGGTGTCTCAAGTCGAAGGACCACTATGCTACTCAACCCGAGAAGATTCTTATTGACGTTGGTGTACCATCCATTAAGAATCTTCGGTGAGCCGTTCAGTGTTTATACACTATAAACACCTACACGTCTATACGAGTCTCCCAGACTCATGGTTCATTGGGATAAACCATCGGACCAAGTCTCGATATACGACATGTACTGGTCTCAACGGATTTGACTAACCGACCCGTGTTAGCAAATCTTGACCAGGAACTATGTTTGATAATATACATATAGCAGTGACACTTCCCAATGTCAATTACAAACTAACTTTGTAACTGTGTACTGCATTATATATTATCGGGCCTTTGTCTAATATATACATATCACTAAACCACATTTAGTTTCAATCTAATCGTAATCAGATCGAATACGTATATAAAAACAAGAGGTGCAACCATAAATAAGTAATATTATGGAATAAGGGGATGTTCGTATTCATGAATCAGACATAAATACGGTCCGGATTGGCGCTCTGAGCACCAACCCCAACAATTTCTCCCACTTGCTCTAGTGCCAATCCACGGTATCATATACACATCTCAATGTGTATCGTATACTCATGGCTCCAAAAGCTCACCCAGTACTTAAGAGGTAGGCACAAAAAAAGCAGGTCCGCTTATGACATATTGAGTTTGTCAAACAAACTCCATCGTTTCCCATAGTAGCATCATTCATATTTTGTAGAATCTAAATTATACATTAATATGACACTGATGCTACATCAGTATTATGCTACAGCTACTAAGTTGTCCAAGTATTTAGGGATCAAATCCAAAATACTATGAGGACAACCGCAAGCACAACACCAATTAAAAACTTCTAATTTATAAGGTCACTATGCAACTTCATAAGTCAATACTTCATAAGTTGCATCTAATTCTACTCAGTAGTAGAATCCTTCGTGACACTCCCACTGCATCTTTTGTGACTCTTTATGACGTAGACTGTCTAACGTCATAATTAGTCTCAAAACTAATATGACCCTAATGGTTGCAGACTGTATTCTCCATGAATTAGAAACTCGTTCTTAATATCTCAAAGATCACAAAGAACGTGTTTCAAGATCCATCCTATGGTCTATAAGATATCAAAATAACTCGTAACAATTACGATTAAATCAATATCTTTAATCGCACATATAAAGTATTTATTATGTCATCATCAAATGATACATAAGATTGATTAGACATTCTAATCAATATCTCTTTCGAAAAAGGAATCATCTTTACGAAAGATGAATACTTTATATAAAACACACAATAACTGTCCAACAGTTATACTAACTGTCATACAGATAGCCTAGTTATGTCCTTTATTAGATCATATCTAATGTACGAATAATAGGAGTATCTCACAAGTCTCTTGTTTTTATATCTTATATAAAACTTTATATCGTATATAACAGAGACTACTCCCACTGGTTTCACGGAGTAAAGAAGACTTAGGTAAACCTTTTACCTCACAAACATCTCATTATTACTATAATAATGATAATGTTGTTAGGATATATAACACTAGAAAGTAATTTGTACGCTCCCACTAACCCTTTTATCACATATGTATTCTATATACTTTGACAAGATCAGACAATCTGACGATATAAAAATAGAGAACACATATTTCTGGAAGACTTATCCGAGTCTACAATAGGCTCTATAAGCTAGCACAAAACTGCGATCTCAACAGAACACAAACTCTAGGGCCATTCCAGAATGAACTCTTCAAACAAAGAAATCACAACTGATCTCTTATCTGAATAAGTCATTCAAAAAATGCCATTTTGCATTCTTTAGTTAAAATGTACAGTTTCATATTAACATTAACCAATATATCTCTAATTGTTCATTTAGTGTGACTAGAGATAAGTTTTCTCAGAATCTACAATAGATTGCTGAGTATAACTTTTCTCACTGTCATATTGTAAAGGTCAAACCTTTAATAAGCTCACAATGCTTTCGCTGCGCAAACAATTAGCACATTCATGAACTAATTCATAATGAAAGCTTAATCAAGTTCAAAACTTGATCGTAGTAAGCTATGAACAATCTTAGATATATGGTTCAATGGTGAACTTCCAGAATCGATATCAAATATCGCTTCCATTATAAGTTATAGGATAATTTTTCTTCAATAAGAAAACAACAGAACCATTAAGTATCAAATACTCGTAAATGATTCTGATATCCTATTAGACTTATGTAGAAGATGTATAAGGGTTGTTTCATCTTATTAATTACGTAGTTCCATTTATAATTTATCATTCTCACATTTGACTTCAATAAGTCAAGTCTTTTTCTACAATAATAACATCAGATGTTACACACCAAGTAATAAAACAATTTTATTACTTAGGATCGTAGGAAAGATATTCTATTAAATAGAATACAATATTCTATTAAACAGAATAAACGATAAACTTTTACTTATACCTCCAAGGTGTAAGTAATTTCCATTATATAACTATTATATAAAAGAAACATTCAAATCTTAAACTTTTCAAGATTCGGATTTTCTACCTATACATATCATATATGTAACTGTAGAAATTAATGGAACATTAATTAAAAGATGAATTAGTGTTACTGGAGCATAACCCCAAGAGTATTGAAACTAATTGGTAACATTCAATATCAAACGAATCAAATCATATAAGATTCGATTGCTCCCACTACTCAATTCCATCAAGATGGAATCGTGGAAGAATAATATTGAATATGAATCATATTCACTGAATAACCTTAGAACTAATTGCTTTAAATTCAAATTTTGATCGTATCAAAGATCTTTGAACAGTTCAAAGACATGTAATGAATTTTAAGGATCAAGTTTTCAAAATACTTAGATTGAATATATTTGAACAAGTCAAAAATGTTCAATCTACGTTTCATCAGAACAGATTGAAAGTTCTTGATACTTTCAAGACTTTCAATATGTGTTCCTTCAGAAACACGTAACTAAGTTATGACAATTCATCAACTAAGTTACGAAATAAAGAAAACTACCTTAAGCAATTATTATTTATAAAACTACATACATCCAATGTATCAGTTAAATAAATTTGGGTCCAATGACAATCATTGGTTAAACGAGATCTTAATCACTTTCCTGAATACAATATTCATTAAATGGATAAGGATATGTGGTGTGATCTCATATCAAACCATCCTTTACCATACGGAATAAGCATCTAATGCTTAAGTGATTAAACTCATAAAGCACCGTTCTAAATTATTTACTTTTACCGAATAATTTTTCTTAATGTTTATCTCTACGTCAATGACACTACTAGTTATATTTAAAATATATAACAATTGTTTATAAAGAACAAGTAACTATCCAATAGTCGCAAGTTCCGATATCAAATATCAAAACAATCGTAACTAATATTTTCAAATAACTAGACGGGAGATCTGGTATCCAATACCTATAGTTGTTGTATTTGTGAAAATCGATATTTTCTATACACCATCTCCTTTCTTTAGCTTTACTATTTGCATTCAACTATTCACAACAATTGTAAATAATTGATTAGCAAATGTGTCGGACACATTGCCTCTAAAGGTAATTAAAGCTAAGAAACGTCATTACTAGATAAACAAATACCTAATGGGGCTTTCTTAATGCCAGTCAAGAATCTCGAGACATGAACTAATTCAAGTCAATTCTTACTGCATAAGAAACTATTCTCTCTAAAGTATTATATCCTAAAGGGATATCTATCTAGATTATCTATCATGACTTAGAAACTAAGTCATTAACCATCTTGATTTTGAAGAAAATCGGAACAAAGTTCCCGATGGTTTAGACCAATCTAATAATATCCTAGTCTAGTAGTATCTAGAACCTATTCTAGAATAACTGCAACCAAGAGTCAAGTCAGATAACATATCAAAATATGTGTGCAGTGAATTAAAAGTTTAATTCTATCTAATATAGATTAAGGAAAACAAACAAGCGGCTATTTCCATAATAATACACACTGCCTAAGTTAAGGAATTTTTAAACTTAGCAGTGCCTCCCATATTTTACGTAATACCGTAATCCCCAACGGAAAATGAGAATTCAATAATTAAATCGAATTCCATAATGGGAAGAGGACCCCATGAATATATTTCGACTCACAGCAGAGGCACGGTCTCGCCTACGTATATTCACAGGTAGACAACTCATTGTCAATCACTCACTAGTGACTCTGAGGTTCCGGTCCTGGTCGTTTCTCGTTGTCGCTGCTAAGGCAGGCCCACAAGGAGACGTACCAAGGTTAAGGTTAAACTCGTCAATGATAAACTCAAGTTACTTGCGTAACCCTGACAGCTAGGGCACGTTCAGGATTCCGCTTTCGCTTGAATTTATCTAGTATCTAATATACATTCGGCATAAATAAATTTCTATCAGCTACATCCTCACAGCAGAGGCACGGTCTCGGATGTAGTCAACGAAAATATATTATAAACCGTATTGACAAGACGGACCAAGAAACAAGTATTCCAAATACTAGTTACTTTAAAACCTTATTAAGCGGGGATATTCCATTAAGTGTCATACACCCTAAATCTAATCAAATTAGATTATAACATGCATGTATAAAGTCAAGAAAACATGATTAAACATTGAATAAAACAAGCTAATCATTTATGGAGGCCTAGAATCAGACTCGCTCTGATACCATTTTGTAGGGGTTTTAGGGGGGTATCCGGTAACGCAGCGGAAGCGGTGGAAAATCAAATTTTCCGATTTCAAAACTTTTTCTCGGATTAATTAATAAACATATTTATTTAATTATCCAATAATCAAATTATGAAATAAAATTCAAATAAATCATATTCAAGTGAATTTACCAAATTGCCCTTACACTTGGTATTTAGTCCATTTTAGTCCGAAATTGATCTAATCAATTTTGAATGATTCTAAATCATTTCTAAGATGAACTTAGCATGTTCAAAACATCAAAACACCAAAAGCAACACAAATCCCAAAATTGACCCATGGCCGAATGCACTCCAATGGTGCCATTTTGTGCACTTTGTCATTTCATGCATCAAAACACATCAAGATGTAATCCAATGAACATGAAACTTTATATGCATCATATAACATCCAATGCACAACATATATGAAAAGCCCCAAATTTGGAATTGGTCATGAACCCTAATTTTTCAATTTCTTCAAATTGGACAAATTAGACCAAATTGGTTAAATCCAATACTTCAATCATGTTTCTTCCATCCAATCAAAGTCTCAACACAATGAAACAACTCAAGATCAAATCTAGGTCATCTAAGAGTGGGTCAAAAACTCTAGATTAGCAACAGGTTTCCAAAACATAAAAGAACACTTATTACTACAATAGCCATAAGCTTCCTTCATCATACATGCTCTACACTTTCACCAAAACTTCCATCATCAAAAACACAAAGAATAAAGAAAGAAATAACCTAAGAACATCATATGTTAAAGCCTAGATCCTAAGGAACATTTTCCTTTCTAATAGTAAGTTGGAAAAACTTACTAAAATCCAAGCTTTCTTTGGTTTCTTCTTTCTTTCTCACAAGCTTTCTTTGGTTTCCATTAATGGAGTTTTCTTTTAAAGTGTATTAGGTTAAGAAGAATGAAATGAAAAAAACAATATATACTTGTATCATAATGGCCTTGGCCGAAATTCCTAAAGGAAATACAAGTTTGTAATTTCAATTTCATTTCACTTACATTTAGTCAACTTGCATAAATATCCTAATAACACTTTATTAGATATTTAATTAAGTCAACAAAGGCAACCAAAAAATATAACTCTTATATTTTAAGGTCATGGCCGAAATTATGAAGAAAAAAAAAGAAAATGATATTTCAATTTTAAACATTTTAAACAAATATCAAAGAAGTCAAATCCAATTTGACTACCATTTCTTTTATTTAAAGTCAACATTAAACACTTATAATCATTTCCTAACTTTATCATTTGGTGATATATTTATATTTTAATTATATTAATCATTTAACAATTATTAAATAATTAAATACAAATATATCAATATATGTATTATATTTACTTAAATATCTCAAATACATTTATTATGATATATGTCAAATACCTTTATTTGACTATTTATTAATGTGTATTAATAATATCATATATTAAATACAAATACACATTAATTAGGAAATGACGGTTCGGCCCGTTCGCATGTATTTTTCGTTTAACGATTAAACGATTTATAAATAATCATCATTATTCATAAATGTTGCTCTAGTGCTCTACGAGTATGTTTCATTATTGAGACTCTCTAGATTCAGGTATATCCGTCACGAAATCCAATTTCATGTCCATAATCTATCCACCCATAGATTATGACGATCACGGATAAACTAGCTGAATCATACAGGTCGAGGTCATTGCATACGTATAATCCCTCGTCACAGGTATCCAGATAATCCCAGAGATATAGATGTAAACGTCAAATCTCTATAGGTATTATCTCGTCGACGTATCTATTAGCAATCTTAAATAACACTCGGAACTTACTTCCGATGTATACTGTGGCCACAGATTTAACAGACTGCTAATTATATATGGACTACCTATGCTCTGTACACAGAACTGACGGATCCTATCTTGACACACACAGGATATCCTGAGGATCGGTCCACACCCAACGAACAGGCGGAGGTCTGATCTAAATAGATCGGTGACGTGACTGCCATCTAAGTGTGGAGGATGTCTCATACATCCACAGTGGTGTCTCAAGTCGAAGGACCACTATGCTACTCAACCCGAGAAGATTCTTATTGACGTTGGTGTACCATCCATTAAGAATCTTCGGTGAGCCGTTCAGTGTTTACACTATAAACACCTACACGTCTATACGAGTCTCTCCAGACTCATGGTTCATTGGGATAAACCATCGGACCAAGTCTCGATATACGACATGTACTGGTCTCAACGGATTTGACTAACCGACCCGTGTTAGCAAATCTTGACCAGGAACTATGTTTGATAATATACATATAGCAGTGACATTTCCCAATGTCAATTACAAACTAACTTTGTAACTGTGTACTGCATTATATATTATCGGGCCTTTGTCTAATATATACATATCACTAAACCACATTTAGTTTCAATCTAATCGTAATCAGATCGAATACGTATATAAAAACAAGAGGTGCAACCATAAATAAGTAATATTATGGAATAAGGGGATGTTCGTATTCATGAATCAGACATAAATACGGTCCGGATTGGCGCTCTGAGCACCAACCCCAACAAATTCTGAGGCTAATGTTAGTAACATGAATACTTGTTGAGAGTTCTCTCAAAATGACTATGTAGATAAGGATGGCTTCATGTAGCATATATGATTGTTTAATGAGAGGCTTGGCTATAAGAAGACGAATGTTGAGGTCAATAAGAGGTGAAAGAAACAGAACTTGAAAAGAATGAAAATTAAAGACAAAACTGAAAATGCCTTAATTATTAATGGTGGCAATTGATTATTTATTTTTGCATCTGTTACCATAGTCTTTGTATTAAGTAGTTTTGTCATGAAGTGCCAAAGGGGGATATTGTTAGTTCTATGTCTGTTGGAAACTTCCGTAACAAATAAGTTCAATTGTGTTGTAAAGAGTCTGAAAATCTCAGAGCAATTGGACAAGTATGTGGACAAAATCGGATGAAAATATCAAGGATTCTGTTCGTGCTGCGTTCTTACATTTGGGTTCGAATGAATGTTCAGTGTGTGATCGTTTGATATTTCGTTCGAACAAAAGCTTCTAGAGAGCACTCGTTCGAGCCACGTTCTTCATCACATTCGAACGAAACTGTCCAGAAGTTTCTCGTTCAACTTGTGTTCGTTAATGCGTTCGAATGGTTTTGCGGAACTACTCGCGCTTTTGTGACGCATTCTTGTGGCGCTCGAACGCCCAGCGTAAATGGATTATATTGGACGCGTTTTGAAGCCAGTTTGAGACAAGGACAACCCTACCTATAAAAAAAAAAAAACACATTTCCACTTTACCCTTGGTTGGTTATTTTATAGGAAATATAATTCACAGAGCCTAAACCTCTTTGTTTCCTCCTTCTTTCTAACAAATCTCCTCAAAGACTTATTGATTCCCTTGTCTTCTAAGTTTTGGTGATTTTGTTCTTTGGTAACCATCAACACAAATATAAACCCTTACCCAATACCCTAATCCTTCAGGGTTCTGAGGAGGTGCTTGGAGGTCGGAGGAGATTCGACATCGCGAGTTCGCGGCTTGGATTCACTCAGAAACTTCAAAGGTTTCTGAAGAAAGCAGCTTGGTACGGGCTCGGGGAGTTCTTCGAGTTATTACAGTCTAGAGGTCTTCGAGTTGGTGAAGTTGTCATCATAAATCTTATATCATCGCTGTAAATTTTCTCTATTATAGTGGATTCGGGTGATAACCTATACTTGGAGTGGTTTTTCACTCTTGAGAGTTTTCCACTCCGTCAACAAAATTTATTGTGTTGATTTTTGTTACTGCTTTCATATATTGCTCTGCTTATATCTGCTTAGACATAAGAGTTCTTATTGATTCAAACCATATTTGCTCTAACTTCAACCTATCTTAGGAAGAGTAATGATTGATTAATTCCGCATAGGGTCAGAATCTTAGATCAACTTCGAATTTTTCACTGATCATCTTTTTCAGGTTTTTGAGAATTCACCCATGAAATGAAAGCTATCCTTCTTGTCATACCAATAGATTCCTAATTCTGCTGTGCCTGAGAGGCCAAGTGGAAATCTCCGTAGCATTTGTGTCACATACTAGATCTCTATATGAGTTTATGTTCTTGCCAAGGTCCAATAAATGATCAATTCTAGAACACCATAAGCAGGGTGGCTTAAGGCCAAAGTAGTTGGCATAATTTCCGATCAAGTAAGTGAACAAAGAGTTGAGTAAATGGAAAATGATCAGAATCCATTCAAGAACCGCATACACTAGAATTGCAGTGATTTTGTGAGTGTTATCGAGTTTTCGGTTATTCACACACAAAGAGAGAAAGAGAATGAGGGAGAGAGCACAGAGAAATAGGGAACAGAAGCGACAATAAATGAACAACAGTTTCTAAAGGTGACAAAGAGAAAGAAGCTGAGATTCTTCTCAGAATGTTGTATTGTACATGATATTTTTAACTGTAAAATTTCTGCTTATGTGAGTGTAAGAAACTTGGAACACAAGGTGTGAAAAATGTATTAGAAAATGATGTGTTTATTAAAATGACATAACATAACATAACATGCTGCTAAAATTCTACAATGTAGGCAATTGCTTTGTTATTTTTGTCAAATATTTTCACTGATTTTTGCAACCCAGCTAGCACTTTTGCCAATTGTGTCCACCAAAATTGATTCAGGCTACTCCATGCGCAAAGAAATGGGTTGCCTACCACATTGGCTTGAGGGGCAATGATATTTATAATACAGAAATGTCCCACAAGCAATGGCAATGCAAGACAAACGCTCTTAAATTAAAATCTGCATTAAAATCTAAAATAACCACAATAAGTGCAAAGCCAATTGAATAGTTCAAACCCACATGCCAGTTTTTCTTTGATTGTTTTGTACAAAATTAGTTTGTCTAAACTGTGCTCATTTTATTCATTGCTTTTCTTGCATAATCCTGAAAAACTCATCTTTAGAGAGTGTACTTTTATTAAGGAAACTTGATTACTGTTTAATATTAATG
>SKCR01031170.1:0-86896 GCA_019454045.1 Zanthoxylum bungeanum
ATGAAGCTACATAATAAAATAATTAAATAATGAATAATTAAAATAAAACATACTAATATACTAATTCAAATCATCTTGTATATATTGCACATATACTGAATTTGAGATTACATAAGCAATCTGTGATATTTTTGATAATTTATAAATTGTAAAATCTGGATGAATGTAAAATGCATACTTTTATTTATTTTAACGTTTACTTAATACACACAACTCTTAAGGAATTGTTAGCGGGATGTGTTGTTAATCACTTAATTATGAAAATTACATATCACTCATGCAAATTATTATCAAGCATGTAAAAACTTAAATCAAGGATTTAGACAAACTTGGAAACCAAGCCAAGTTTTCACTCTTGCCATAAAAACTTACTAGCCCCGCCTCGGTACTCCACGGATCTAGTTGCTAACGTTCTCCCAGAATTCTTAGTTTTTTCTTGATAAAGGGGCACTCATTCTCTCAAGAATTGTGAACTGAAAGAATGGTGGAAACTCTCTTCTTCTTTTGATAAGACTTAGATACTCTTATTATGCCTAAGGACAAATGAAAGAATTGAATACCAATTTACTAAGTGAAGAGATCTATTTATAGAGATTGAGGGTTGTCATTGAAGATGTATCTTTAGGCTTAAGGATGCAATCTTTTAAGGGTTATAACTCTTCAATGCACCCTTACAACTCAAATGGTTATATTCTCTCACTCTAAGCGATATATCTCTTCAATTTGTGTCTTTCTTAAAAGCCACATATTAAGTGACATGTCTTTTTAATAAGACACCCTATAAATACACTTAATATGTAGAAAATTTCTCACAATCCCACACAATTTTCTAAATATTAATGTAGACACTTTAGAGAGTTTCCTTGACATCAGAATAGGTAGCTTTCACCTTAAACCTTTCTTAGTAACTGACTATCATATTTACTTGGCAAACTAGTGGCTATAGTCTTGAACTATTCTGTTATTGGTGTAAACCAAGCCAATAATCATCACACACCTTCACTTTGACCATTTCACATTCTACAGTTGTGTTCAATTTGGCCATGAACATTGGTCTTGGCTTCATCAAATACTTTAGGGAATCCGGCCTTTAAAATTCTCATAAAAGTGGTCTCACTTCTTACTTAAAATAGGTAATCTATTAAAAAATATATTATGTCTTTTTAAAAGCCTTAGCTTACCATAACCTTAACAGACAACACTATGTGTCATTATTGCAATGAGAAATAATATAAAACTCTTATAGTGGTTGGTTTAAATTGCACAAAATTTCAGTTTTCATTTTGAACCTAGATCGTGGGATCTCTAGTCATCTAGGTTAGGTTTTCACAGTGACAGTTCTTAATTTATACGCTTCAAGCTCATTCCATTCGATGACTTCTCAACTTACTCTTGAGGTAAACCTTTAATAAGTGGATCCGCTAGGTTTTCCTTCGATTTAATATAATTTATTGAAATTATGCTACTTGAGAGCAGTTGCCTTATGGTATTATATCCTCAAGTGATATAAACATATGCCAATAAGTTTAGTATTGTGATATTTTATATTATACCGCAAGTGTACGGTGTCAAGTTTTAGTAAAGATGAGTGAAGAGTGTCGAACCCACAGTGATTGTGTTCAACTCACACTAAGTACTATAAATAGTAAACCTAACTTTATTTAGAAAATAATTAATTCAGATTAAATTAAATAAATAAGATATGAAAATAATTAAGTGGGAGAAACCAATACGAGAGAGATATTCTAGAGTATGATTTCACCTAGTCACCCCTTATGTATTTGTCATGTCATTCAACTCTTATTTAGTTGCATTGTTTATAAGTCAAGAATCCTAAAGTATTCCACTCCCTCTCCCGAGCAATAGTGAAAGAATTATTAATCACCGATTTCGATATCCCTATAAAAATCTAGTAATCAATAATTCATTACGCTCTGTGACTCTTTCTTAACGACTTCAAAGGGATCATAGATTCTCTCGAACTCTATAAATCTCCTAGGTTATATTCTCTAGATCCTATTCAAAATCTCTCTCTCCCGAGCGATAGATTCTAAACATTCATCGTCTCAATTTGTGGCCAATAAACAAGAAGCATTAAACTCAAGAGAATATAAATAAACTGAATTATAACTTCATAAAATTCAAATTGGCAATCAATAGATAGGTTCAAACATTGTCTCTAAAATTATAGAGTTAGTTCATGACCAAATAATAAAACAATGAAATTAGGGTCATGAACATAATGGATATCATTAGAGTTTAAAGAAAGAAACTAGATGATAAAGCCCGAATTGAATCTATTCCTCTTCAGACGTCAACGCATTCGTCTCCTCTTGTCGCTCTTCAATCCTCCTCCATGGATCTCTCTAAATATATGTATTTTGAGTCTTATGTTGTGTATTAGCCTTATCTCTTAGGGTATTAGACGAGCTTATGTATTTATAACAATGTCTTAGAGTCATTATGCATGTAAACAAGACCAAATTAAGCTTTTGGGAGTCTGTCGGGGCGCCGCAACGCCAAACTCTCGGCCATAATGTATGGGGGAACGCTGAGGAGGTGCTGCGATGCCAGTTGATTTTTTTGGCTTGCTGATTTATGTGTTTTATGCTTTCTCACGTGCTTCCGATGCGTCCGTAGGGTCCCAAAACACGTCAATTTGCCCCAAGATCCATGTCATAATGCTTCCTATAAATAAAACATAAAAGAAACTACAAAATATATTAAATGATATGGAAACTAACAATAAAATAAGCTAAGAATGCCAGAATAAGTGGTGTAAACCGCACTTATCAAACACCCCCAAACTTAAGATTTTGCTAATCGCGAGCAAAATACTAAATAAAAATAAACAAACAAAATTCACTAGGCCACTTTCGTAGGGATCATGATTGCATTTAGCGTATGCAACAAGTCTTTAAACCCCTAAGCGACCCTAGTGGATGAGTTATAGTCTCATGAGGGCTTACAGCGACGACACCCACAAAGTCATTCACACACATGCAATCATGCAAAAATATAAAAATAATAATAGTAAAGAAAATAGTCTCGATAGTTATACATAATGTTGTCCTCAAAGAATGCTTGTCACTGAAATCAGAGAACCTTCAAAGTACGCAATGCAACTCAAATCCAAGTTCTCGAATAAATCATCTAAGCCAGACTCACAGTGTGTGTGTGTAAATGTTCATTCACAACTCGAATCTTAAGTTAGTTAACTCAATGATTTTGTCTCGAAAATTGAGATTTGATGGGTCAAACCAACCTAGATATCTTTAAAGTACTCTGTATTTGCCTTTCTGTGCTC
This sequence comes from Zanthoxylum bungeanum, assembly GCA_019454045.1. NCBI lineage: Eukaryota > Viridiplantae > Streptophyta > Magnoliopsida > Sapindales > Rutaceae > Zanthoxylum > Zanthoxylum bungeanum. The sequence continues at coordinate 3,308 of SKCR01031170.1, forward strand.
AGTATGGTACAATTTTATTGTCTTTTTTTTTTTCCATTTTTTTCAACACACCTACCCTTTAAGGTATCATTTCTTCTTATGGTGGTCCTAACACTCGCCCGTAGGTAGATTCACGTTTATCGGTTATATGTGGTTTAACTTTTTTTTCTTTTTAAGTTTTTTTTTTGTTTTTTTTGTTTTTTTTTCTTTTTCTTATCATACCATACATCATAACACTAGTATATTGAGATAGATATCTAAGCAAACAATCATTCATCAGCAAATAATTTCTTCAACTAGCACCTTGTCCACTACTTAAGTTCTTACTGCTGAAAACCTATTATTAAGTGTTTACGAGTCTAACCTAGATCACCTACTCAATTCATAAGATAAAACGCAATTGGGAACTTATCTTTTCTAAGATTTCATCTTTAGCAAACAAAATTCATCATTAGACTTATGTTTTACTATCTAGGACTAAAAACAAAACAAACAAAAATATCACAATTTTTTGTTTTTTAAATAACAGGAACTATCACTGCATGCACACACTCCCAAACTTAAAACTTGCATTGTCCTCAATGAAAGGTAAACATAAATCAATAAAATTAAGGAACAACACTACCTGCATGGAGTTGATCAGGCTCCTACTAGTCAGAATTTGGTTGCGCGGGCTTTGTGTGTTTCGTGCTACCTGCATAAATAACATGCAAACTAATAAATAAACAATAGCACACAATAAAAAAAATAATAATAATAAAACAAATGCAAGGGTTGTCTCTCCACTAGCGCTAAGTTTAACGTCTTCAGCCAGACGTAACCACCCAAATGTTCATGGTGGCTTCTTCTTCGGTATCCATTGGTTGTTATGACATGAAAAAGATTGCTTGGCGCTGCTCTTTAGGGTTGGTCTCAGTTATACTAGGAAATGCCCCTTGCTATTGATTGGTCATGGAGGAAGCAATCTGCCCAAATCTGTGCTTCTAAAGACTTCATTGTTACCTCTATATTTTTAATGTATGTCTTAATATTGTTCAGCCTTGACTCATTCTTCTCAAACCTCACTGAAGTATTATCAGCAAACGTGCTCATAAGGTCTTCTATGGGAGGTTTCTGCTCAGCTCTTGGATAGTTGAAGCCAGTTGAAGGTTGCAAGATATTTTATGTATTAGCATATGACAAGTTTGGATGAGAGTATTTAGGCATAAGATTACCTCTATAGTTCTTGAAGTTCTGATTGTTCACATACTGGACTTGCTCATATCCTCCGTCAGGTAAGATCATTCTATTTGCAGCAGCAGCTTCAATAGATGGTTGGCCTTGTTGATTAGTCAATGCTGCTAGATGAGTCGTGAGAGATGACATTTGAGCTTTAAGTGCAACAATATGATCCACCTCATATCTACCGGCCACCTTAGTCATAGTCAGGCGTTCACTTGGCCATTGATGGTTATTGATGGCCATCTCCTCTAATAAAGCATAGGCGTCTTTAGTAGATTTCTTGAATAAAATTCCTCCAGCAGCTGCATCGACCGTGGTTCTATTACAACCATTCAACCCATTGTAGAATAACTGAATCTGAACCCAGTCTTCGAAATTATGCTTTGGGCATCTCATGAGTAGATCCTTAAAGCGCTCCCAGGCCTCGTACAGATTCTCAATCTCCAACTACCTAAATATGCTAATTTATGTTCTCAGTTGGGCTGATTTAGCTGGTGGAAAGAACCTCGTAAGAAATTTTATAGCCATATCCTCCCATGTTAGGATGCTTCCCATCGGTATTGATTACAATCAACCACTCGCATTGTCCCTTAAAGAGAATGGGAATAAGTGTAGCCCGATGGCTTCTTTAGTGACTCCATTCATCTTTATGGTATCCGCCATCTCCAAGAACATCCTTAAATGCATGTTCGGATCCTCTACGGCTGAACCCCCAAACTGGTTCTTTTGCACCATGTTGATCAATGCAGGTTTCATCTCAAAATTATTGGCGTTGATTGGTGGATGTGCAATCCCTGAATATTTATCATCTATGACCGTCTTGAAATGATCTCTGATTGCCACCTAGCATGGGTTATTCTCTCTGTTTTCAGCCGTCATTACTTCTTTTTCAAGTTCTTTCTATTTCCTTAGTCTCCTTGTTGTTCTTTCTTTTTCAGGATCAAACAGGAGATAGTTGAGACTTGTGGATCTTCGCATTCACTGAAGCACAGAAAGACAAAATAATCAATAATCAAAAAAAATAAAAATAAACTTAAAACACAAATAATTTACAAATAAAAATAAAAATCTAAATTAAAGCTAAGGTTACTTGGTAATAGTATTAATGTGAATTAAATTAAGAATCCTCGGCAACGGCGCCAAAAAATTATTGCGGTATTTTATATTGTACCGCAAGTGTACGGTGTCAAGTTTTAGTAAATATGAGTGAAGAGTGTCGAACCCACAAAGATTGTGTTCAACTCACACTAAGTACTATAATTAGTAAACCTAACTTTATTTAGAAAATAATTAATTAAGATTAAACTAAATAAATAAGATATGAAAATAATTAAGTGGGAGAAACCAATACGAGAGAGATTCTAGAGTCTGATTTCACCTAGTTATCCCCTATGTATTTGTCATGCCATTCAACTCTTATTTAGTTGTATTATTTATAAGTCATGAATCCTAAAGTATTCCACTCCATCTCCCGAGCAATAGTGAAAGAATTATTAATCACCGATTTCGATATCCCTATAAAAATCTAATAATCAACAATTCATTACGCTTTGTGACTCTTTCTTAACGACTTCAAAGGGATCATAGATTCTCCTGATCACTACAAATCTCCTAGGTTATATTCTCTAGATCATATTCAAAATCCCTCTCTCCCGAGCGATAGATTCTAAAAATTCATCATCTCAATTTGTGGCCAATAAATGAGAAGCATTAAACTCAAGAGAATATGAATAAACTGAATTATAACTTCATAAAACTCAAATTGGCAATCAATACATAGGTTCAAACATTGGCTACATCATCCTCTAGAATTATAGAGTTAGTTCATGACCAAATAATAAAACAATAAAAGTAGGGTAATGAACATAATGAATATCATTAGAGTTTAAAGAAAGAAACTAGATGATAAAACCCGAATTGAATCATTTCCTCTTCGGACGTCACCGCATTCGTCTCCTCTTGTCACTCTTCAATCCTCCTTCATGGATCTCTCTAAAAATATGTGTTTTGAGTCTTATGTTGTCTATTAGCCTCCTCTCTTAGGGTTTTGGACGAGCTTATGTATTTATAAGAAAGTCTTAGAGTCCTTATGCATGTAAACACGACCAAATTAAGCTTTTAGGAGTCTGTCGAGGCGCTGCGGTGCCAATTGGTTTTTCTAGCTTGCTAATTTATGCATTTTCTGCTTTCCCGCGTGCTTCCGATGAGTCTATAGGGTCCCAAAACACGTCAATTTGCCCCAAGATCCATGTCTTAATGCTTCATATAAATAAAATATAAAAGAAACTACAAAATACATTAAATAATACAAAATCTAACAATAAAGTAAGCTCAGAATGCCGGAATTAGTGGGTGTAAACTGCACTTATCATTTAGAAGTCATTCTGTTTCTTCTCCAGCTTTGCCCAATGCTATGAACTCAAACTCTATAGTAGACCGGACAATGGATGTTTGCCTCGATGATTTCCATTATACGATTGCACCTCCAGCGTGAAAAAAAATACATTCGTTGACTTAAAATCCATTGTATCAGATATCCAGTTAGCATCGGTGTATACCTCTAGACCAATATGATATCTTGTATAATACAAATCATATTTTGATGTTTCTCTTAGATACCTCTAAACTCTTACTATGGGCTTCCAGTGGTTATGTCTTGGATTACTTGTATATTTACTAAGTCTGATTATAGCTTGAGTGATATCTGGTCGTGTGCAATTAGGGAGGTACATCAGGCTTCTGATGACTCTCAAGTACTCTAATTGCGATATTCTCGATCTAGTATTCTTTGAAAGATTAAGAGTTAGGTCCACATGAGTTGTAGCTATGTTTAGATCTCTTTTATTATATTTCCCAAGTATTTTCTCAACATAATAAGCTTGAGATAATATATATCACTCTAATATTCTGGATATTTTAATTCCTAGAATCACATCAGCCACTCTTAAATCTTTCATGTCAAATTTATTGATCAACGTTTTATTGGTAGATTTAATCATCTCATGATTACTATCAATTATCAGCATATCATCTCCATAGAGACACAAAATGACATCCTTTTTGAGTTGATTTAGTGTACACACACTTATCACACTCATTGATCATGAATCTATTTGACAATATCTTTTTTGTCAAATTTATCACGCCATTGTTTATGTGCTTATTCGAATCTATATATAGATTTTACAAGTTTGCACACCTTGTGTTCTTGTCCAAGAACATTGAAAACCTTTTGGTTGTTCCATGTAAATTTTCTTAACTAATTCACCATTTAAGAATTTCATTTTTACTAGACCCGGCCACGGTTCCGGTTCCGAACCGGAACCGAACCGGTTTGAACCAGAATCGTGAATGACCGGTTCGGTTGGGGTTCTACCCCAACGCGAACCGGTCGGAACCGCTGGAACCTTACGGTTCCCACGGTTCCAACAGGAACCCTACTTTCCCCATTGGCTCCCTGCCCTGATACAAAAAAAAAGTCGTTAAGGCTATAAAAAAAATAGTAAATTCCTAATATATCCCTAATAACGGTAATAAAACGGTTATATTTAGGGGCATTTTTTGTATCAAAAAAATTCTAAAACTCTATAAATATGATTCATTTTTCATTATTTCAACACACCAATTTCTCAACTCTCTCAATTTCTACAATTCTCTTATTCTCAATCTCAATTAGTTATTAAATGAAATTGATATTACAAGAATAATAGTGAGATTAAGAAATGATTTAATTGAGTTATTTAATGATTATATTGTAAGATATAACTTAGGAACATTAGGTGAATCTAGTAGTAGCGAACCGGTAATTCAAACAAGACTTAGCGCAGAGGATCGTTGGTTACTGCAACGAAATAAAAAAGTTAGGGATACGACAACTAATAACCCCGAATTAGATAATTATTTATCTACAAATTTTGAGTTTCCTACTGAAAGTTTAGTTAGTAAAAATTTTAAAATCCTTGAATGGTGGAACCGACATCAAAATATATATCCTGTTTCATCAATTATTGCTAAAGAGATATTGGCAGCACATATTTCCACCGTTGCAGTTGAGCAAGCCTTCAGCTTGGGAGGCAATATATTGGAAGCTAGACGATCTTCATTACATCCAAGCACTCTAGAAGCAACAGCTTGTGTGGATGATTGGACTCGAGCTGATCTGAGACAATAAGAAGATGCCCCCGATGATTTTGAAGACTTGTTCGATAATGCATCTGCAACAACAAGTGAAAGCGGAACCGGAGCTGAAGGATCAACTGATAATGATGATTGATAATTACAAAATTGTAAATTTACAAAGGGGAAATATCTTAAAATTGTAATGGAACTACGTGAGCTTTGATTCCTCTCACCCCTGGAGGATACGTAGGCAACTTAAATTTTTTAAAATTTAAGTTCAAGCTCTTCAATTTAATAATTTTATTTATTTATTAAATTAATATAATTTATTTTAATTTATTTTTAAAATTTAAAAGAAAAAGAGGTTCGAACCGAACCGAACCGTTCGGTTCAAGGTTCCGGTTCCACAGTTGTGGAACCGGAAACCGGCTGGTTTGGTTCGGTTCGGTTCTAAACCGGAACCGAACCGCCGGCCAGGTCTAATTTTTACATCTATTTATGTATTTCAAGACCAAATATAGTTGTTATAGCTATAAGTATTTTTATTGAAGTTGTAACACCCCGGTAATCCCGAATGATATGAATCATGTTCAATCATGTATATACTCATGAAATTACTTTTTGGACATTTGGTAAAACCTTTGCAGTTCCGATACGAAATGTACCTTCTCTATCACTCTTTAAAGAGATTTTCAGTAAAGGATAATGTGAGTAGATAAGCAATAATAGACGTGTATAATAACAAGCTTTCTCAGTGATAGAATAAGACTGGAATTTTATTTGATAGGGAACATAAGGAAGGTAATGAGTATAACAATAAGTTTCCGTGTAATGTACCTAGCTAGAAACAAAGCAGAGTACGACCTGAAATACATTTCTTGGGAATGTGATATAAAGGAACTAATGAAACTAAGTATATAAATATTGTTAAGACCAGGATAACACTTAACAGAATAAGACTGTAGGAATAAGTGAAAATGGGATAACCATGCAAGGAAAATAGGTCAGTGTGAAAGACAGTTAACCAGATTTATACTCACAAATGAATGATTAAAAGTTAATCAAAATTCATTGATCGAATCAAATGGTGGTTGATTAATATATGAATAAGAGTTATTCCTACATATATTAATCAATTGAGATTGTCTCGATCTATCATGAAAATACTTGACCTATCATACAACGACACTTATTTGTGGGATGATAGATTTCCATGACATAATAATTATTTTTAGGTTTATGGTTCATTATACATGGTATATGCATCATGTTTAATTTTATGCCTAAATATTTTTGATGATTTTAATGTGCGATAATGAATGTTAAAATGCATGTTTGTTTTTATTTTCAGCCATAGTTTCTCCAATCATTTCAATTCTCTCAAATTATAAATTAACAGAAGAAAACTATGTTAAATGGAAAAGTAACATAAACACCATATTGGTATATGAAGACCTTAAGTTTATCATGACAGACGAATATCCTCCCAAGCCAGACAAAATTTCTAGCCAAGCTGTGCTCGATGCCTACCAAAAATGGGTTGCGACCAATGAGAAATCTCGTTGCTACTTGCTAGCAGAGATGTCTCAAGTTCTTGCTGAAAAACATGAACAAATGGCTATAACATCTTTGATGATGGAGTCATTACAGGGCATGTTCGGGCAGCCTTCAAAGTAAAAACGTCATAAGACTATGGTTTCGGTGATGACCGCAAGGATGAAGGAATGGACATCTATCTGAGATCATGTCTTGAGGATGATGACCTATCTCAACACGGTCGAAACCCATGGAGTATATATTAACGAGCATAGCCAGTGACCATGATCATGGAAACTCTTTGAAAAGTTTCTCACAGTTTAAAAACAACTATGTTATGAATAAGTTGACTTTTACTTTGACTCAACTACTTAATGAGCTAACCCATTACGAATCCATGTTGGTGGATCCTCATAAGCCCAGTGGAGAGGTAAATATTTTCGAATCTTCCAAATCTACAAAGAAGAAGAAGAAAAACACTAGGAAGGCTAAGGCAAAGCCCATGAAGAAAAACATGAGAAGCTTCAAGGATGACAAGCCCAAATGAAAGTGTTTCCATTGCAACAAGGATGTGCATTGGAAAAGAAATTGTTCGAAATACCTTAATAAACAGAAGGAGAAAAAAGCCACAACTACTTGACTCATGGAAGGACCTTGTAGAATGTGACTATACCATGAGGGTTGGGACAAGACGATGTCATTTCAGCTAGAGCAGTGGGAGTTTCCAATTTGAAATTTTTGAATAATGGTTATATAAATTTGAACAATGTGCTGTTTATTCCTAATTTTCGCAGGAATTTGATTTTTTATTTCTAAACTTTTGGATGATGGTTATTTAATTTCATTTAATAAGAATTTAGTTATTATTGCTAGAAATAGATTAACTATATGCACATGAAACTTAGAGGGTGTCCAGCACATGTGCTGAAGAATAAGACTAAAAAGTTGGAGCCACGTTCTTAGGTGTGCCTATTTGTAGGTTATCCTAAGGAGACTAACGGTGGGTTCTTTTATCATCCGAAATATAATAAAGTGTTTGTATCGACAAACATTACATTTCTTTATAAGGACTATATGAGGGAGTTCAAACCTTGAAGTAAAGTGTTACTCGAGGAGTTACTTGCTTGTTCGACCAGCATGCCATCGTCAATAATAGTTTATAGAAGCATAACACCTTCGACATTTGAGCGTCAGATGCAAGTATATCAAAATGATCTGCCACCTAGACGCGATTGGAGGGTTGTGCGACAACTTGATCAGCCATGTTCAAATCCATCTGCACTCTTCTCTCCATTGCTGCATATTATGAATATGAGATTTGGCAGATGGACATTAAGACTGCATTCTTGAATGACAATCTTGATGAGTGTATCTATATGGTACAACCAGAGGGGTTCATAGCCCAAGGTCAAGAACAAAAGGTTTGCAAGTTGCAAAGGTCCATCTATGGACTTAAGAAAGCATGTCAATCTTGGAGCATAATACTTGATACCATGATCAAGTCTTAAGATTTTGAGCAGAACATCGATGAGTCTTGTGTATACAAGCGCGTCATTGACGGAAATCTGGTTTTTATCATTTTATACGTTGATGATATTTTACTCATTGGACATAATGTAAAAATATAATTGGACATGAAATCCTGGCTAGCTAACTAATTTCAAATGAAAGATTTGGGAGAGGTCAGTTATGTATTTGGGATCCAGATTCTTCGGGATCACAAAAGATGATCGTTAGCTATGTCTCAGGCATCTTATATCTACAAGATCCTTGTGCGATTTGAGATATAGAATTCCAACAAAGAGAATTTTCCTTTCTGACATGGAATTAATTTGTCAAATAAATAGTCTCTTAAGCCATTTCAAGGAGATGAGGAAATGACATATATCTCATATGCCTCATCTGTTTTGCAATTGGAGAAGTCAATAGGTTTCAGTTTAACCCAGGATTAGGTCATTGGGTGGCTGTGAAACACATTCTCAAGTATCTTAAGAGAACAATAAATTATATGTTTGTGTATTTTGGTGTGGATATGATCCTCAAGTGATATACAGTCTATGATTTTCAGACAGATGTTAATTTTAGGAAATCAACATTTAGATAAGTGTTTACCCAATGTGGCAGGGCCATTATTTGGAGGTGACATGAGTCCAACCACACCAGAGACATTACAGGATGCAGCTAACAACTTGGAAGAACCCATGCAATTGCCAACAGGGCCAATCACACGCCAAAGAGCAAAGAAGATCAGAGAGGCCTTTGCGGGACTAGTTCATAGCTATGTGACCAGTTGCAACAACCAAGTCAAGTGCACACCAGAGACACATATGGGCATAACCAGAGAGGTCCCCAAGCTATTTCATTTGACCCAGATCAGCTCAGACTGAAGCATAGCAGAGCAGCTTCAGCACCAGCACCTTTTTGACCCGATTTCACCCATTTTGGGACTATGTTGAATTCGGCCAAATGGGGGCATTTTTTTCATTTGTGCTCGTCATTTTGACTTTATTTATGATGTATTTAGCATGGTTGACTATGCCATTAGGCTTAATTATGCTTAGATTTGTACTTAGCCGGAAGCACGACAATTTACTATAGCATGTAAGCACCTTAATTAGCTTAAGTGAGATTAGCTTCTAATCTTTGTTTTAAGTTTATTTAGGTGCAAAAGGACCTTAATGGTCATGGTTGAGGTGCTTGACTTAGGGCTTTTGGTAATTTTAGCTCTAGGGTCATTTTAGCCTTTTTACTCTTTTGTAACCCTTATTATATGACTCTTCTTTGTATTTTTGGACAACCAACGTAATATACAACATTTGAAAGAGTAAAAAGCTTGAGCTTTCCATGGCTATGGCTGAAACCTTGTTGAGGGAGGGATTCCCCTTTTCAAGTTCAAATTGACTTATCTAAGCTTGGCAACTTAGTGGCGTCTCCATTGCTAGCAAAATACAATCTGATTTCATGCTTGTTGTTATCATGGACGTGAGTTTCATGGTGGTTAGGGGCTGATCTTGGTTAGGTTTTGTTCCTACAAAATCAGTATTCAAAGTTCTTGGGGTTTTGAGAAAGATGCTTGGGGGTTTGCTTGGTTTCCAACCTAAGTGAATTTCTTATCATTTGGTATCATGAGCTTAGGGTTCTGAGGTCTGATTTCCTATCCTTTGTGTTGTTTAATCTTGTATTCATCTTTGTTCTTTGTTGATTTAATTTTGGCATCAAGGTTTTACTTCCACCTTGATTCGGCCATTGTTGGATCTTTGTTGTTTCTTGCAGCTTTGAGATCCTTGTTGCTTGAATAACAATCTGTCCTTTAGTAGTTTGTGCTAATTTTGAGTATTTCTTTGAGTTAAGCTTTGGCTACTTAGGTCAAAATTGGGGCTTTTGTTTTCTTTGCTTGAATCAAGTGTTTAGTTGTTAATTATATGTTACTAGGATGTGTTTAACATTGTTATTAAGTTATTAGTTTCAAAAAAAAAAAATGCATCAGGTCAGATTCGGCCAAGGAAGAACCATCACCACCATTGCTTTGTTCTTGCCATATGCATGTCACTTAGCTTGTTTTCAATAGGTATTGTTCATATCTACTTTGAGAAAATCAGATTGCACTTCATTACTCCTAGCATTTGCGTGAACTAGCTTGTTTGCAATCTTTGTGAAGTTGTTGCAATCTTGTGAAGTGTGAGGAAAACAAATGTTTTTGAGTGTTGTGGTGAGGCGTTTGAATGAATGAGTGCTGAAACAAAATGAAATGATTATGGATTGATGAGGCCGTGACTTACTCTTGAAGTTTACTTATGCTTGTGTGTTAACTTTGTGAGACAATTCTGGTTGCTTTGTTACACATATTGTCGTGAGTAAGATGCTTGATGTGCTTATGTTGAAGCATGAATTAACAAGTGTGCTTGCTGATTTGAGTGAGCCATCATTAGCATGACATTGAAAATGGAAGCACTCATGAGCTTGACATGGAAATTTGAGTAGCCATCATTGCATTTGAGAGGTGCTTGAAGAGGCAAGCTGCTGCATCACCAAGTTAGTTGGAAAAAGTGTTTAGTTGGTTTGTAACTTACCATTGCCGAATTGACATGCTTACTTGACCTACTTGTAAGCTAATTACGTAAGCAGCTGAGTCACCTACTTGTTTTGAAAAAAAAAAAAAGAGAATTGATCGCATTGTGCTTAGCTTGATTAGACCATTTGCAAGTTGATTGGATTGCTTTACATGAGTTACATTGATTTGATTTGGTTTGTATTGGTTTGAGCTTGAAAGACTATATTTGTGTTATTGCCGAATTGAAATCCTTTGTGCTTCATTGTGTTTCATTGGAGTGTAAACACTTGTGAGTGTGTGTGAGAAGAAAAGAAAGGTGAGCTCAAACACTATAGCGAGTGACCACAAGATTGCTTCAGTGACACGTTGATTGCTTGCTTGCTTATTTATTGCATTTAGCTAACTCGTCATTCTTTTTTATTCTGAGCACTCTAGCTATAAGTTTCTTTCGATTGAGTCTCCGTGATTACTTATCTTATTTGCTTTATTCCACATGCTCTATATATACATTGTGTTTCTGCTAGCTTGTGAACTACATCTTAGTTGACCATTCTGGGAATTGAGTTGATTTGTAATTGAATTGAGGAAGAACTCAATAGTGGTAAAAGGCAGTGAGTGTGAGCACAGTATCGGGTAAAAGCCAATAGAGTGCAAACACGAGTGGATTGAGATATAATTGAGTGTAAACACGTGAGATTGTGAGCTTAAGAGGATTTTACATATCGTATTACTTTCTTGTTATTACTAATTTGTTTGTTGAGCTTTGAAATGGCAGGTGTTACTTTAACCGTCGATGAGAAGCTTGCAGCTATGGATAGAAAGTTTACAGATATGATGGAGAATATGAATGCTGCATTGGAAAGGTTGTCCAAGAGTGTAGAGAGTATTCAGTCGGGCAGTGTTCCCAGAGCACCACCACCTCAGAATGTACCACCACATCATAATGTACTACCACCTCATAATGTACCACCACCTCATAATGTGCCACCACGTTGAGTACCACCGCAACATATACCATCAGATGAAGAAGAAGCCGAGAATGACTTTGATGATTTTGATGATCTTGATGATGTTGAGGAGAGGTTTCAGCCTAGACAAGATAGGAGGCATGGTAGGGGGTTTGGTAGAGGGTGTGATAGGAGGTTTGATGGGAGACATAATAGGAGGGATATACGATTTGATGATAGAGGTGCATTTGATGATAGGCGATGGGATTATGATCGAAGGGGTTTTGGTAGACGAGGGGACTTAGATGGAGATCTAGGTAGCATTAAAATCAAGATACCAACCTTTCAGGGGAATAATGATCCTGAGGCTTATTTGGAATGGGAGAAGAAGATTGAGCTGATATTCAATTGCCATCACTACTCAGATGTGAAGAAAATCAATCTGGCAGCTATTGAGTTTACTGATTATGCCATGATATGGTGGGATCAGATTGTTGCTACTCGGAGAAGAAACTATGAGAGACCAATTCAGACTTGGGAAGAACTCAGAGGTCTTATGAGGAAGAGGTTCATTCCGAGCCATTACTACCGTGAGTTATATCAGAAGCCACAAAATCTGTATCAGGGTACCAAGAGTGTTGAGGATTACTACACAGAGATGGAAGTTGCCATGATCAGGGGGAATGTAGTTGCGGATGCAGAGGCTACTATGGCACGGTTTCTTGGAGGCTTAAATAGAGAGATTGCCAACATGGTGGAGTTACATCATTATGTTGATTTGGAGGACATGCTTCACATGGCTATCAAGGTAGAGAGACAACTCAAGAAGAATGCCACATCCAGATTTGGTACTCAGACTACTTCTACTTGGAAGGGGAAATGGGTTCCGAATGAGAAGCGAGATGGAGGCTTTAACAAGCCTAGAGGTGATTTCAGTGGAGGCTTTAACAAGCCTAGGGCCAAACCTAGTGGCAAGGGTAAAGAGGCTGCAGAATCGAGTAAGCCTAGACCTAAACCTGAGGGTACAGCTACGAGAACTAAGGATGTCAAGTGTTTCAAGTGTTTGGGCATGGGACACTATGCTTCACAATGTCCCAATAGGCGCACCTTAGTGATTGACAAGAGCGGAGATGTGTACTCTACAGATGATGAGGTAGAGGATGAGATGCCGGAGTTAGAAGATGCCAGTGACCACGAGGGAGCTGCATACCCTTTAGATAACTTATCCCTAGTTGTTAAGCGTGCTTTGACACACAAGTTGTTGAGGATGAGAGTGATCAGCAGAGGGAGAACATATTCCACACCAGATGCCGTGTGAATGGTAAGGTTTGTAGTATGATTATAGATGGAGGCAGTTGTACCAATGTGGCTAGCACGGCTTTGATTGAGAGATTGGGGTTGAGTTGCTTGAAGCACCCCAAGCCTTACAAGTTCCAGTGGTTAAATGATTGTGGTGAAGTGAAGGTAACGAAGCATGTATTATTGAGCTTTACCATTGGGCCTTACACAAATGATGTTCTATGTGATGTGATTCCGATGCATGCGGGTCATATACTTTTGGGGAGGCCGTGGTAGTTTGATAAGAAGGTGATTCATGATGGGTTCAAGAATAAGTATTCATTTCAAAATAAAGGGAACCCATTACACTATACCCACTTACACCAAAGCAAGTCCATGAAGATCAGGTTAAGTTGCAACTTGAGAGGGATAAAGAGAGGTCGAGTGCAAACACTAACTTGGGGGAAACTAGTGAGAGTGTGAAAAATAAGGCCAAGGCCGAGAGTTTACCCAAGGGAAGTGAGAGTGAAAGTAAGAGGGATACCAAAAGGAGAGTGAAAAGAAGTTTCTACATGGGTGAGGGTGAAGCGAGGAGAGCTTTCAAGACTAGCAGCCTGATGCTATTGTTAGTTTACAAGGAGCCCCATGTTTATTTTTCTAACACTGACTCTTTGCTTCCAATGTCTATTTCATCTCTTTTGCAGGACTACAACGATGTACTGACTGAGGACATTCCTTGTGGGCTTCCATCCATTAGAGGCATTGAGCACCAGATAGACTTCGTACCTGGAGCAGTCATTCCCAACAGGCCATCCTATAGAAGCAATCCTGAGGAGATAAAGGAACTTCAACGGCAAGTGCGGGATTTGATGGACAAGGGGTATGTAAGGGAAATCATGAGTCCTTATGTAGTACCAGTGCTTCTAGTTCCTAAGAAAGATGGGACATTGCAGATGTGTGTTGATTGTCGAGCCATCAATAATATAACGGTAAAGTATCGCCATCTTATTCCTAGGCTAGATGACATGTTAGATGAATTGCATGGTTCCAAGATATTTAGTAAGATTGATTTGAAAAGTGGATACCATCAAATTCGCATGAGAGAGGGAGATGAGTGGAAAACCGCATTTAAGACCAAATATGGATTATATGAATGGTTAGTTATGCCATTTGGTCTTACAAACGCACCTAGCACATTTATGAGATTAATGAATCATGTTATGCGTGCATTTATAGGTAAGTTTGTTGTGGTGGTACTTTGATGACATCTTAGTTTACAGTACATCGATTGAGGAGCATGAATTACATTTGAGACATGTACTTGATGTTTTACGAAAAGAACAACTGTATGCTAACTCTGAAAAATGCACATTTTGCATGGATAGACTTGTTTTTCTTGGATTTGTTATGAGTGCAGATGGCATCGAGGTAGATGTGGAGAAGGTGAAGGCAATTCAGGAATGGCCTACACCAACTACAGTGACAGAAGTCCGAAGCTTTCATGGCTTAGCGAGCTTCTATAGGAGATTTGTCAAGGACTTCAGTAGCATTGCCGCGCCATTGACCGAGGTAGTAAAGAAGACAGTTGGTTTTCAATGGGGCGAGGCGCAAGAGCGAGCATTCCAGGATCTTAAAGCGAAGTTATGCAGTGCGCCCATTTTGGCACTACCCAACTTCGAGAAGAGATTTGAAATTGAGTGCGACGCATCAGGGTTAGGTATTGGAGCAGTTCTTATGCAAGAAAAGCGGCCAATAGCCTATTTTAGTGAGAAGATGAATGGAGCAACTTTGAGGTACCCCACGTACGATAAAGAGTTATATGTGCTTGTGAGAGCACTTCAGACGTGGCAGCACTACTTGTGGCCTAAAGAGTTTGTGATCCACACCGACCATGAATCATTAAAACACTTAAAGGGTCAAGGTAAGCTGAATAAGCGACACGCAAAATGGATGGAATTCGTTGAGTCATTTCCATATATTATACGCTACAAGCAAGGTAAAGAAAACATCGTGGCCGATGCATTATCTCGCAGGTATGTTTTACTTACTTCAATGCATGCACGGATGTTGGGATTTGATTTGATTAAGGAACTATATGAGTGTGATTCTGATTTTGGTGAGATTATTGTTGCTTGTGCAAAGTCATCTTTTAGAAAGTTTTACATTCATGACGGTTTCTTATTTAAAGCGAACAGGTTGTGTGTTCCTGCTTGTAGTATGCGTGAGTTCCTTGTGAAAGAAGCGCATGGGGGAGGTTTGATGGGGCATTTTGGGATTACTAAGACTTTAGCTATTTTACATAAGCACTTTTATTGGCCTAAAATGAAACGTGATGTTGAGCGTATTTGTGATCAGTGTCTAACATGTAAGCATGCTAAATCTAAATTAATGCCACATGGTTTGTATACTCCTTTGCCTGTACCTAGCGAACCTTGGGTTGATATATCGATGGATTTTGTGTTAGGTTTGCCAAGGACAAAGAGGGGTAGAGATTCAATCTTTGTTGTAGTTGATAGGTTTAGTAAAATGGCTCATTTCGTTGCATGTCATAAAACCGATGATGCTACAAACATTGCAGATTATTTTTAAAGACATAGTGCAACTCCATGGTATACCTAAGAGTATTGTATCTGATAGAGATGTTAAGTTCCTTAGCCATTTTTGGAAGGTGTTGTGGGCTAAACTAGGCACCAAACTATTGTATTCTACCACATGTCACCCACAGACTGATGGACAAACGAAGGTAGTTAATAGGACTTTATCTCAATTATTGCGCATTATAGTTGGTAAGAATTTGAAGAGTTGGGAAGATTGTTTGCCATTTATTGAGTTTGCATATAATCGTAGCATTCATTCTTCTACATCATTTTCACCTTTTGAGATTGTTTATGGTTTTCAGCCACTAACTCCATTGGATTTGTTACCATTACCTATTGATGAGCATACAGGGTTAGATGGCAAAATGAAGGCTGATTTGGTGAAGCATATCCATGAGAAGGTAAGAGAGCACATTCAACGAAAGAACGAGCAATACGTTTCTCATGCAAATAAGGGAAGAAAACGTGTAGTCTTTCAACCTGGTGATTGGGTTTGGGTACACATGCGTAAAGAGAGATTTCCCGAACAGCGTAAATCCAAGCTACAATCGAGAGGAGATGGACCTTTTCAAGTCTTGGAAAGGATCAATGACAATGCATATAAGCTGGATTTGCAAGGTAAGTACAACGTCTCTGCTACTTTTAATGTTTCTGACTTAACTCATTTTGATGTTGTGTAGTTAGAGACATTTTACATAAATATGGAATTCATTTTTTTCTTGCGAGAAGAATAAGAGCATATTCCTTAAGGTTAGATTCGGTACTTGAACGATTAGAGCACTCAAGTTTTTCTAAAATGAAAAGAAAGATTAATATTCATAATAGTTATGAATAAATCGTTCATTAGAGAATTAATGGTACTTAAGGTAAAAATAATTGGAGGGGTATAACGGACATTTAGACCCAGCTCTAATTATGAGATACTCATGAAGGGTCAATCCATATGTAATGACTATATCGATGGACACCGACGTAGTTCGGCTTCTATAATATTTCTACTGCAACGAGAGTGCAATTTTGAATTTTTAGTGGAATAACATAAAGTTAATAATTCAAAATATTTAATTAAATAGTTTAATTAATATTACGGGATTATTGGAGCTCGGAACTGTTGGACATTTGGTCATCGTGCTAGCTCGATATACTATAGTAAATAAAATATAATTGGATAGTCCAATTATATACTAACATATATTATTATTATTACTGTGATTAATAATATATTTGTCACACATGTAACTTTAAATTATTTTAATATAATATTTTTCCATGATAAATGATTATGAGATAATTTATTTATTAAAATTTTATTATTATTAAATTATTTGATAATTTAATATAAAATTTTGGAAATGAATGATATTGAGATTGATTTCAAATTTTTCATTTTAAAAAATTGGAAGTTACGTTATTTATAATGGTAATTTCTAAATATCCTAATGAAGGCATTTAACAAAATATTTGTTGATGGAAAATGGCCTTTTGACCAAAATTTGCAAGGTAGAAGGGAATGGTTTTTGCTATTTTTTAGACAACCTAAACCTTAAATATAAATAAGAAATGTGTTTTCCTCTTTATCCTAATCTCATTTGATTTAATCATAGCCACTATTGTTCTTGTTTTCTCTCAAGTGTTGAGAGAAAAATAAAGAAGAACAAAGGAAAAGGAAAAACTTTTGTGTGACAAATTCCCATCTTTAAACTGTTTATGGATCATTATATGAGTCTAGCCCACTCTAGTTTTTGTTAGTTGCGAGCTATTTGGAGTTGGAACAAATTTCTTCATCCTCTTCTTATTATTATTATCGGCAGTGAGCAGAAAAATCGGTTCACGGGCACCTTCATTGACCCTGTCTATGGCTTGGTTTTGGTTCTATTTTTGTGTAGAACTTTTGGCAATATAAGGGCTGACTTGGGGACATATTGACGTTATTTTAGAGTTCAAAACCCGTCCAAAACCGCTGTCCAAAATTGAGAAAATAGCCAGTACAAAAATAGTAAACTGTGCACACGTATAGGAAACATTTGGTGTACAAAACAGTACAGTTTTTGGGCTACTATTCGGGGCTGGAAAAATCATCAAAATGGCACAAAATAGTGGCTAAAGAGGCTTCATAGATTCGGCACTAAGGAGGGAAGAGAAAAAGATTTCAAGGTCAATCTCGGTGCCTAACATGCTTCCTCCGAAGGAAATCATTTCCTATAATACGAGTCGGCCTATACTTAGAGGCCTTACATTACATGATATATCATATGCATAACTTATGAGACCTTGATAATCACGTTAAAATTTAAGGGGTTTTTACATTCTCCCTTTTTTATAAAATTTCATCCTCGAAATTTTCCTATCATTATATCTGATCACATCAGACCATATCACATCATATCAAATTCAAGTTAAACACAACATATCAAAATAAACAATTCATATTTAATAAAATCGACACATCGTCGAAATCAAATCAGAATTTATACATCAAAATCCTATCAAAACTCATACATCCAATAATCTTCATACATATCCGATCATAATCAGATCAGACAATATCAAATCAAAACACATCAATTCAAATTCTATCAAATCATACAGAATCATTCAATTTATAGCAAAGTTATTCATATCACATTAAATCAAATTAAATCACACCAGATCATATCACGCCAAATCACACAGAATACACCTTGTCCAAATCATATCCTAACCTTATTATGTTACACCGGACCATATACATCAAAATATTATAATCTTACATTCAATCAAAATCATGGCAGTTCATAACACATTCCAAATGGATCAAATCTGGTTACAAACATAAGATCTATATGGTCGATTCATAACAGAAACTTACTCAAACGATCAAATAACCTATAGTTGCAGTCACTGACATCTAAACCTTTTTATCTGATATCATTCTGTAACATACCGCCATAGACAAAACCCTATCAACAGGAGATAATAATAACCTATATCTCTGATCCTCATAGGGTACATACTTTAATACATAAATACCATCCTCAAGACACTAGACTGGGTGACTACAGCTCGGGTGATCCCTCGTCTTGAGCTTAAGCATCCAAAACTTTGTGGCTGACGATCTGGTTTACAACCTGCAAAACTAACAAACTGATGTGGTGTAAATTATAAAACTTAGTAAGTCACCACACACATCATGAAAAGAAAGTATGAAATTAAAGTTTAGTGCAAATAATCACATTTATATGCGTATATTCCTAAATATATAGTTGTTTGTCTGAAACACCTATAAACTTCATATTGTTCCTTACCCAAGTTAACATAATATCTTTCTGAAAAATTACATGCTTATTTCGATCCAGAAAATGAGTTCATAGGCATCCTTGATACAATTCCAAAACTTTGAACAAAAATATATTATCTCAAAAAGTTTGAAATATCATCAAATCAGATAATTAAAAGAATCATTTTCTTTAAAAGAAAATCAAGCATTACATCATTTATACGACATACCTTTCAAATAGTTAACATCCCAGTTAAATACACATACTTAGAAATGTACCTATTAGGAAGTCAATAACTTTATTCTCAACTTCTTCGAATGTTCAAACTCTGAGTTACATACATGCATATACAGATTTGCATATTTTAAACATATCTTATACAGACTTCCAAATCTTCTTCTTAACAAAACATACTAAAATCTTCAAGTAGACATATCACACACATATATACCACATGATTATCACAAAGTCAATCTCATCTACACAACAAGAGCAGGGCACACACAAGAAATCTCTATATATAATCAAATGACACTCATTATGATGAACGAAACACAATACGGAGACTTTACAGAAAAACACATACATCATCCAAAATTGAAATCATATCACAAGGTTCATACAATCAACTTCATCCTTAATCATAAATGGAAATACAAATACAAAATCCAAATACACATACCATAAGCCAATCTCACTCATTAACAAACATGGAAAGCAGAATGCAAACTGCTTACAAACAAATGTGTTCATTAAAAGTATCAAAAATCATACTACGTACTCCATATGATCATTTTGAACACCATTAGAAATCAAAAAATAATAATCATCTTTTGAAAATCCAGCTTATTCAAAAATATATCTTTCTGAAAATCAAAAGCTTTCAAAATCCAGAATCAATAAAACTAATCAGACGTCCATTTCTTGAGTTACACGTAAGAACTGGACAATGTCCAAACATGACCATATCAATAGAGGGTAATGTATCAGTCATTTTCTGATGGTCAAAACCCCAGAACATGTGCCAAAGAGAGTTAAAATTCATAAAATAAAATCATCATACAAGCACCGTAGCATAAAATATATTGTGTAACATCCATCTGAAATATATAAAGCAAGTTATTTAAATATAATTTGAAATTTTTAGAAAAACACATAAATCAAAAACTTTATAAAGTCAAAATATAAAAGTATCGAAACATAGATCAAATATCATAATATAAAAAATAGAAGTATTCATATTGTATTGAAAATCTGATCTCTGTAATCGAAAAAAACTTTGGAAATCCATGTTTCACAAAACCATATCAGGCATTCAGAAACTAATTCACTAGACCAAAGAAAACCAGACATCCAATGTCTGGATCACGTGCACTGATCGGACATTGTCCGAAATACGACCATGTCGACAGATGGTAACAAAATGACTATAGTTAGATGGGCAAATCCCCGTAGTATATAGAATTCACATTGTAGTAAAAATATTTTCGTATCAACAGTAGAGCCAAAATCCTTTTCATTTATTTATAAAACATTTCAAAATGGTCATGTAATCACTTATCCAAAAAGGTAACACGAAGATCAGGTTCATCACATAACACGTATCACATTCGTCATTCATTAGCAAGAACTCAGAATTTGAAAACATACATTACAATCATAATCGAAAACGTAAATAAAAATACACAAATCGAAACATCACATGCGGAAACACACATAGGCTGACACATGTACCTGCATATACATACAAGCTCGTACATAATCCATTACCTATTTTATAATAGGTATGGGATAAACGCCATCTGAACAGAATCCTAACCACTATTTCTAAATGGAAAGTCATAAACATATCTCATGAATTGAGAACTCAAAGGTTAGGCATATCACATAACACATTTTGGGTCCATCAATATTGGCAAATAACACATACATCAGAAAATAATATTATCAATATATACTTCAATAACATAACCTTAACCTTCCATTTATGTCATTATACTCATAACCTAAGGTTTTGTGTATACTATTACCAAACCTTATATTATGAGAATCTTCAAGACCCAAGCTTGATTTGAAGATCTAGCATGGAAAATGCTATGAGAGTGAAAGAGGGGAAGGAAAATGAAGAAAAAATTTAAAAGGGCTTATTTATAGGGGGCGAAATCTAAAACTTTCTGTCTTAAAATTAGAGGCGTGTTCGAACATCATATCGAACACCTCATGCACGTGAGCATTCTATATGCCTGCGTTCGAACGATTGACGCACGCATCACAAACGAAAATACTCTGGATGGTTTCGTTCGAATGTGTTAACGACAGACCATAGACACAAATATTGAATGTGTTCGAATGCCAATACAAACGCAACACTATCACAAAAACACAAAAAGTTTATAACTCTTTACAGGATGAATAAACTCGATTTGTACGAGTCGACCTATACTCAGAGACCTTATATTACATGATTTATCACATGCATGACTTATGAGACCTTGATAATCACGCTAAAACTTATGGGGTGTTACATGATACATATACCATGTACAAAAGATAGACCGATCTTCTCTGATACACCACCTGATATCATAAGCATCATTTACAACCAACTAATAGATATAGGCCTGATCTAAAAAGATCATTGACGTGAATATCATAAAAGTGTAGAGGATAACTCATATATTTGCTCTAGTATCTCAAGTCGAAGACCACACGTGCTACTCAACTTGGAAGATGTCCTATTGATATTGGTGTACCATCTATAGGAATCTTCGGTGATTCGTTCAGTATTCATTCACCATGAATACCTACATGTCTATATGAGTCTCCCAAGACTCATGGTTCATTGAGATAAACCATTGGAATCATATATTCCAATATGCGATATGTACCGATCTTTATAGTTTACTTACTAACCAAAAATGTAAACCTCCACTATGAATAATTTAAGAATGATTAGATCAATGTCAATTGCGACATATTTGCAACTATACTCTGACTAATCATTCTCAGGTCTTTTACATCTTTACCATATATTAAAGAAAATATATTGATGAAAAAATTTATTTTATTCATAATATATATATATATACACACACACACACACGCACACACACACACACACACACATACATATACATATGTATTTATAAGGAAATACAATAAAAATTGGTGCAACGAGCACCAAGTATAACACACAGAATTCAAGTCGAAATTGTGATGAAAAATGTCCTTGGAGAATTGAAACGATTAGCCTCAAAGGATAATAATCATAACGGTGGGGAGAAGAGGTACAATACAAGATGAAATTAAGAGAGCTTGTTTTAAATTTTTACATGAATGTATAAGTAATAATAATTCAAAAAATTATAAATTAGCAAAATGTAAAGCGAAAAAAGCAGTGAGGGGGCAAAATCAACAATATTTGAGGACTTTTATAAGAGGTTGGGTACCAAATAATGAGAGTAAAGTATATACAAGCTAGCACAAATAAGAGAAAATAAAACTCAAGATTTAGATTAGGCACAAAACATAATAAGGCTAAAATAAGATAGAGAATGTATTTTATCGACTATTTAATGATTGAAATGAGATGGATATAGTTAGAGTGTTAGTTGCTCATCAGAGAGTCGAAATTATGCCTTTTACTAAAGAATTCAACAATCCAAGTTGAAGGATGCAATAACAAAGCTTAAGAATGAGAAATCATTTAGGCTAGATGCAATCCCAAAAGAAGTGTGGAAATGTATAAGAGAAAAAGGAATAACTTGGCTAAGTTATTCAATGTTATCTTAAGAACTAAGAAAATGCAAGAGGACTGGAGGAAAAGTATTTTGGTACCTCTTTACAAGAATAATGGGATGTACAAAATTGTGCCAATTATAGAGGTATAAAACTAATCAATCATACAATGAAATTGCAGGAAAAAATAATTGAGTGCATGTTAAGATAAAAAATAAGTATGTCTCAGTAGAGATGACAAATATCCAACTTGGACATAAATGATTGATATCCATGTTGAAATCTATAGTTATCCAAGATATTCATATTCATATCCATCTCCAATCTTAAACGTTGGATTTGGATATGAATTTTATCCATTTGGATATGAATATCCATGGATATTTTTATTTTTATTTTTAAATTTAAAATTTCTGAATTTGCTTCTAAATTAAATTTATAGTAGGTTCAATTATCAAATTAATAAAAATACTAATATAAAATTACAACGAATAAATTACATATTACAAATTTTACACTAATATCAAAGGTAAAAATTAACCCAAAAAATTCAAATTACAAATTCGTGATAAACTAAAGATAAAAATTTCAATTTTAATAAACGTGTTTTTGCACTTGATTTGTTCAAAAGCTATCGATCTCCAAACTCATTATTATCAAATTCTGCAAAATTAACCAAAAACAAATAACAAATAAATTACATTATTCATAACAATAGAAACATGAATACCTACACAATTCATAATGAAAAATCAAGTACATATCAAAAGAATACAGAAACAAGGTTCAGAATTTGTTTGTGGCCTGTATTCATCGTTATCTAGTACTTCTCCATTCATTTACTCTCCATTCATCAATTTATCTTCAGAAATTGCACCTGATAAAATAAAACAACCGGTGAAATAAAAAGAATATAAATATAATCAAACTTAAATAAAATGTTGGGTTAAAGAATTCTCATACTTTGTAATTGAGCCCATATCTATTTCTAAGTACACATCAAGGCCTCTAATATACTCGAATGAAGTCTACTATAATGTGGACTTAGAAATCGACCACTCGTACTAAAAGAATACTTGAAAGTAATTGTAGAAACTGGAATGGCCAATATGTCTCAGGCCATCTCACACAATATAGGATACTTTATTTTATTCACCTTCCAACACATTGAAATATCAAAGTCTGGAGTAGTCTCTACATTATCATCCTCCAAGTAACTAACTAACTCTAACTCACTTGCTTAGACCGATTATTTTGGCTTTTAAATGCATTAAATTTTGAACATTCCACATGTACATCATAGTTATATTGGAAGCATGGCCAACAAAAGACTTAATAAAGAAGCGAAGCGGGGTTTATCGCTATGCCTATGATGTTGGCGACCACTACACTGTTTTGCTCGCAGTCCATAAAGAGTACAGATAATCCTGCGGGGGGGACTAACCAAAGAATAAGGGAGTTTCCATCCGGTATGAGACATCAGGAATTATTTAAGGCCGCACAAAACCCTCTGCATGGTCCGACCTTAAACTCGTTTGTGTTCGAAATAGTCCTTTATTGATGTCCATATAATATTTACACTTAAAAGAGGTATCATCATGTCTTATAATGTAAAATCATGCAATATAAATTTAAATAACACACAAGGCACAAACATATAATAAAATACGATAAAAAATGAAGTTTAAACGCAAGAAAAACTATTACAATAATGATTAAAAAAATCTAAAGCATTCACTAGGTGGGCCTAGCCTCAGAGAGGCCTTACCGGACATAACCTAAGGTCGATCGGATAAAGAATTCAATCTTCATGTCCAACCGGACTTACTGGAAGTCTGGCTGGATGTACTGCGTAGTCCAGAAATGTATAAATATTTATACATAAAAATATACATGCATTTTTATAGTATTCATAACGACATAGTCATCTCCCGGTGGTACGTGTTGTTGTATCCCGAGTGGGAATCATATCGACCATGGAACTTCCTTATGGATTTCTATCCTATATACCACGAGATCATATGACCGGATATAAAGCACGTCCGGTCAGACATACAAATAGCGACAATAAATCATAACATTCTTAAATAAAATAACAACACATGCATATTATCGACAAAAGCATGAGAATAAAACTAACTAACCATTCATAACCTAATAGTAACGAGTATAACATAAAGATAATTAAGCATGCAGTAAACTATAGAGAACAGTAAATGAGGTCGAATATCTATATATGGTCGGGTGTGTGCATGTCTGGCTGGAAGTAGTGTACATCCGGTCGGAGATACTGTGTCCAAATCAGAATCTCAAATGCGCATAATATTAAATAGGGTTCCCCAGGTCATACCTTTGCTTATGATGTAGCTCAGAAGACCTTTTCTGAAGTTTGAGTCATTGTTGGATTCGTACCAGGGGAAGGAACTCCAAGGGTGGGTGTTTGCTTCTCACTTTATCTCTCACTGTTTTAGATTTTTACGCATTTTTGATAGATAGGTATCGGCCCCCTTAAGAAGGTGCAACCCCCATTTTTATAGAAAATAAGAGAGGCTGAGAATGGAATTAGGGGACAAAATCTCATCTATTTCTCTAGTGATTGCCCATCTGTTGTGTCAGTTACAGCTCGAGACATATCCAGTCGGATATAAATTTTGAGATATACATCTGGTCGGATATAGTCATGCTCGTGATTCCAGTAATTGAATATGTGCATAATTATTGCCAGCTCGATACATGTCCAACTGGATATTAGATTTGAATTATATGTCCGATCAGACGTAATCAGTTTCTTAACTTCGATAACTGACAATCTGCTTGTTCACTGTTAGATGTATCATGTTAGGCTGAAATTAGGGTTTTCAATATGCATCCGGCCAGATGTTCCGGTTGGAGAAAAAATCGGTTGAACATAGGTGATGTCTGGCTGACTTTTTATAGTGTTCTTGAAGTTCCTTTCTTTCACGACATTCATCCTTACAACTTCCCAAACTTTCAGAGGTGTCCCCATAAGAGACCCATCATCGAGCTGTGTATAAAATGTAGTGTCTACAGTCGCCCCCATTTTACTTGGCTTATGCAGTGTGTGAAAGTGACATGCCTATCAAAGTCATACATGTATTTTTATGTACAAGGTTTGCCTGGCATCGCTAGACTTACCTGGCTATGCTGTTGCTTGGTTATTATTATGAGGGCCCTCAGAACTTCTAATGGTGAAATGCCTTTATCTCTGTCCTCATAGTGGTTGGACCTTCAGTCCCTCAATGCCTTGATAAGTTGTTGTGAGATGCCTCAATGTCTACTCTGATAGTGTTTGAACCCCCATTCCTCTGATGCGTCGATCGGTAGTGAGATGCCTCGATCTCTACTTTGATAGTGGTTGGACCTTCGATCCCCCGATACCTCGATCGCTTAAAAGATACATCGATCTCTGTTGTCATAATTGTTGGACCCTTGGCCCTCTGATTTCTCGACTGGTTTGAGATGTCTTGATCTCTGATGTCATAATTGTTGGAGCCTAGGCCCATTGATGCCTTAATCGGTTTGAGATGCCTCGAAATCTGTTGTCATAGTGATAGGTTGGACCCTCAAGCCATAAATTTTTGATCAGCTGTGACTTTGGTGGATGCATAACGTTTCTTTTTTTGGAGACTTTGTTCCCCTATGTGATGTTGATGGATTGTCGAGGATTCGTTCCTTATTCCCAAAGCTTCAATTTTTTGGGTTTCCCAATTCATTCGGATACTTGATTCTTGAGAATTCATTCCTTATTTCTCTTGATTCATTCGGTTCTTCGATTCTGAGGATTCATTCCATATTTCCCCTAATTCATTTGATTCTTCGAATTTGAGGATTCATTTCCTATTTCTCATAATTCATTCGATTCTGTCTAATTTCTGTCCTTATCTGTTATTTTGTCCTCATTCTCGAGGTTGTCTATCATCTTAAACTCATTCTCGAGGTCATATTCCATTCTCAAACCATCTATTATTTTGTCCCCATTCTCAAGGTTCCACCATATTCTCGGAGTTATCTATATCAGTCCTCATTCTCGAGGTTCTATTTTATTCCCGGAGCTTTGTGATGTCTGTCTTTCCCATTCCCAGAGCCGTCTCCTGTTCAACATTATTCTTAAAGTTGCCTTATGTTCATTCTCATTCTCGAGGTTTTACTCCAGTCTCAGAGTTGTCCGATATTCGTCCTCATTCTTGAGGTTTCTCATCATTGTGAGGTTTTACCCTTACTTAAAAGGCTCCATTTTTCATCGTGAGGCTTCATCCCTAATTTCTGATGCTTCATTCTGGGTTTCACCCCATTTTCTCAAGGTTTCATTCCAATGCTTCATTCCCAAATTTTCTGTGTGAGGCTTTATCATTCAAGGCTCAATTCCTAAATCTTTATCATGAGGCATTGTCCCTCAAGGCTTCATTCTCAAATCATCATCGTGAGGCTTCATTCCCAAATCTTCATCGTGAGGCTTCATCCCTCAAGGTTTCATTCCTAATCTTCATTGTGAGGCTTCATCCCTCAAGAAATCATTATGGGTCTTCACCCCATATTCTCAAGGTTTCATTCCAATGCTTCAAGGCATCATTCTCAAATTTTCAGTGTGACATTTTATCCTCCAAGGCTATGTTCCCAATTCTTTATCGTGAGGCTTTATCCCTCAAGACTTTTTTTCCAAATCTTCATCGTGAGGCTTCATCCCTCAAGGCTTCATTCCCAAATCTTCATTGTGAGGTTTCATCCCTCAAAGCATCATCTTCATTCTCGAAGCCATCTAATACTCGTCCTTACTCATGTGGTTTCACTTCATTCTTGGAGTATTATGGCCTCATTTTTCTACTGTAGTCATTTCTCAACTGCACTACTTTTAGTTATAAAGTCCGGGTGGTCTCCGCCCCCAGTATTTTTTAGGCGGGCTTCACCCCTAGTATCCTCTTCTCAAGTGGGCCTCACCCCTAGTATCTCATCTTTCTGAATATCAGGTGCTATGTGCCTTGAAGTTTTCAACTGTTAACTGCAATCGATATCTTCCTCCAACTCTTAGAAGCCTTCTTTATTTGAATATTCTTGCAAAATAAATTTGCACGTATACATGTATGTATGAATTAATGCAAATGATCTCTAACTTCATGCTCATTCTTCGGCTTCAGAGGGTGCAAAAGTCGTGGTGTTTTTCTGTATAGATATCATCAGGCTTCATCTTATTTTCTGCCCATGTTATCCTTTGAGGTTCCCGAACCATCGATTTTAATTTCCAAATCCTTTTTATCATCTAATAACTTTGTTTATGTTCTCGAAAGCTTTTCTCTAAATTCTATCCCTTTCAATATTTGAGCATTGTCCAAATTCAAAATTCAATCTCAACTAAGGTTTCACATTTCGAATGTTTCTCCATGTGCATGTGTAATTCTTTTACAAAGAATTGTGTGCAACTCGAATTGGTTTATGTTGGCACCAAGTGTAGATTAGTACTGACACTTTAGTTCATTTTTCATCTTTTCTTGGTCAAGGTAATCTAACACCTAGTTAAGGATCAATAGCATTTTTTTTCCAAAATTTATTTTATATAGGGATTAATTTCATCCTTAGCTTCCTTAAGCCGGCTGACTGCCTTTTGACGCAAAGACTCTTACATTTGTGATGCGAGCCCCTGGTTACTTAACAATTTCACTGGCTCAAGTTTCTTTACATACTCAATATTCGAGTTATCGTTTGACGTGAAAGTACTTGTGGGTTCAAGATACTCTCGGTTACTACATTTTTTCTCTTTTCTTTTTTTTTTCTTTTTCTCTTCCTTTCACATTTTTCTTTTTTTCATTTGCACTATCTCCTTAACCTAGTGTCATCTTAGTCTTAACTTTGTAAAAAAGTCAAATGAATCTGAAGTGTTTTTGACCATTTCTATAAATTGTGCTAATTTAAATTCTTTCTAAGTATGCATTGCAATTCTAAGTGCAAGTTTTAGTGCGTAATTTTTAGAATAACATTCTACTAGTGATTCCAAAGTTAAAATATCTTTCAAAATTCAGACATGTTTATCATTATCAATAAACGAGATGTCTTTGAGAAAGACAGAATTTTATTTCATCATCGAACTTTGAAAAAAGTCATTTCATAATAAGAAAATACATATGCAATGCAACAATCATGCATGTGAGAGGCACCCCTCAGGATCAGGCATTTTTCTGTTGTCGATCAAGTCTTAAATCTCATGGTTGAGGCAAGCACATCTTTCAGTCTCATGGCCATGGGCCTGATGAATTGTACAATAGTAGGTCAAGTTGTCGTAGTTAGTCATTGGCTTCTGTTGTGGGTCCAAAGACCCTGTCAATTCCAATCTACGAGTACTTGGTCTAATGATCTTCCTATGTCGAAGAAGTGTCACTTTTGGACGACGTTCACTCCTATTGTTTCATTTCCTCCCTCATTTTTTTTATGTTGCCTTCGGCTATAGAACTTATTATACTCATGCCTATTGTCCATGGCTGTTTTCTTTAGTTGTTTAAACTCAGATGTCATTGTGGTCATCCACTTTTTTCACCAGTCCCTATCATCCGAGTTGCTGCCAAGCTGGCCATAATATTAGTCGAGGTCTGCAGTTGTTCTACCATTTTATTCACTGTCATTACAAATTGATCTATACAGGAACTGTCATTGCTGGTCATTTTTGTACATGGTGGCCCGTTATCATTTGGAAATATTTGGCCCGATTATCATGAAAATATAAACTTATCCCATTTGAAAAGGCCCAACAAGTTTTACATCTCATGGAAAAAATTTCAAATGGCTTTAAATGATTGGGACCCAACACAATCATAAGGGAGGCTTTTATAGGATAACACTTATGGGCTGTTTATGTGGGCTCATAAGGGTACGGCTTATACTCTTATCAATAAAGGGTTGCCCACAACTAGGTCTCCATACTCAAGGGTCCAATCGACCAAGTGAGGATTATCCACAACTGGGTCTTCCTACTCAATGGTTTGATCGACCAAGTGAACACACTTTTATACTCAATGGTATGTGTCAATTGTTAGAGTGGGTGCTCAGAGCGCTAATTTTTTTAATGTATTTCCTTGTAAATACTTATGTAATATTTTATTATGAATAAAATAAACAGTTTACATTATATAACCTCCTTTCATATACGGTAAAGACGTAACAGACCTTAGAATTATTAGTTATGATATTGTTATAAAAGCGTCGTAACTAACATTGAGTTGTATCATGACGTTGTCATTCTTAGACAGTTCCTAGTCAAGCTTTACACTACTTGGTCAGTAAAGTAAACCCATTGAGACAGGTACATGTCGTATATTGGAATCTTGGATTCCAATGGTTTCTTAATGAACCATGAGTCTTGGAGACTCGTATAGACATGTAGGTGTTTATAGCGGATAAATACTGAATGACTCACCGAAGATTCTTAATGAATGGTACACCAACGTCAATAAGAATCTTCTCGGGTTGACTGAGTACTGTGATTCTTTGACTGGAGATACCACTGTGGATATATGAGTTATCATCCACACGTAGATAGCAGTCATACCACCGATGTATTTAGATCAGACCACCGCCTGTTCGTTGGATGTGGACTGATGCTCAAGATATCCTTGTTAGGTTTCTATTAGGTCCCAAAGATCAATTCAAGCAATGAAACACATGTGAATACTCGTGAAAGCATGGCGGAATCATACTTACAATGATCGGCTTTTGCGACGCGAGGAACATCAAAATCTTCAAGCTTTATGCCTCCAAGGTTCTCGGCATTCTGCTCCAATTTTTGCTCCTCCATTTTCGGCCATGGTGTCCTCCAAGCTCCAAGCTTTGGGTTGTGTATTCCATGCTCACGAAATTAGTTCCCTATCACCTTAGGATGACCCTTAAAGCGTGCTAGCATTCCGAAAATTTTGCCGTAAAACTTCCCTTAGCTTCTCCTTCATTCTCGGCAAAACCAGAAAATTGGAAGAAGAAAAGGCCCAAGGCCGTGAGAGGGAAAAAGTGAGAGAGAAGAAGTTGGTTTGTGTATTAGTTAATTAATTTCCAAAATCAATTAAACATATACCATTTTTGAATTTCCAAAAGTCAAAAAAAAGGTACAAGCATTAAAGCTCTCCAACTACCACCATCAATCACAAGTGACAAGTTGTCACATCACTCAAAGTGACTAGACATCACATCAATCGATTGGCTAGTGATTTGACGCTTGATGTGACTTGTGGGCCGCACTTTAATTCGCAATGCGAGTGCGCCCGCAAACATTCCCGGGCTCGGGTTCGCTAATTCCAAATTAACGAATTTTTCGTTGCTACGTAATTAAATAATTATGCCTAGCAAAATCACTATTCACGTCGTTAATGAATTAATTCTAAATTAACTCGTTCGCCCGAATTAAAATCTAATTTCAATTCCGCGTCGAAATCCAATTTCGTATAATATATCGAATATATTATTTTATCGATTAATTCCAAATTAATCGTTCTCTCTCTTTAAATAATATTTTATCCCAGATAAAATATCTCCGCAATTAATCCCAGATTAATTTTCTCGCTCATCTAATTAATCTCAGATTAATAAAGTGCGAGTCATACGTCATCGGTGAATCTTCGAGAAGCAACCCATGAGATCCCCGGATATGTTGGCAGTAAATCCGGTCGTCGGACTATCCGAACACGTACGTACCTAGTACTACGTTTTTACCGATTTACAAGACAACGTTGGCTTCTAGCAAAGCACCGTGCCTACCCAATTCTCCAAAAATATTCTTACTAGAATATGTGATCTATATCAGGCGTAATATATGTAGTATTGCATATTTTGATCCAGTATCGAATGTCACGTGCAAGGCCTGGGGATGGAAATGTGTCTGCCATGTACGAAGCACATATCAGATCTCTTGTAACTAGTCTCTATAATCGGATAAACATGACCTAGTCATAATATCCCGATAGCTACAGCATATAAGAGAACCAGTTTCGTATCCTACGTGATCATCATCTCCACTATGACTGGAGTGATACTTCCATCTCGACATCACACCCAATACACTACGATTCTCAATATACCCAGAAGAGGCGTACACAGAACCTGTTAAAGCCCTGGATGACCTAAACCAAAGTATATTGATTATCGCAAGTATTAGCGGTGCAAGTCTCAGGTTAAGACCAAATACACCTACCCTGATTCGGACTTCCATAGACACAAAGTCATACTACCAATGGAATTCCGAGGGGTCTATCCAGAGCGAAGCTATTTCCGTACCATCGGTAAACACAACCTTCTATTACACTTGCATGAGTATCCTATACCCAAATATATGAGAACCATGATGTTATACTCCAACAACGCGCACATGTGTAATACTAGTCTATTCCGCATTATCGATGTCCAATCTCGATAATACTACGTCTAGGGATATTTAATGATTAAACCTTTATGGATTGATATTATCTCATATCTTATCAATCCAGAACTAATCATATGGACCTTCTATCATTTATACATCTTGGTAATCTAATTACAAATGATAAAAGAGCAATTTCCTTTGTCACATAGTTAATTTGTACAACAACACCATGATCTGTACAAATAGTGATGATATGGGCCATAACTGTCCAACAATCTTGTGTGTGTCAATAAATGATCTGTCAGTTATGTGTACAGAGCATAGGCATTCAATATTGAATTAGCAATTTGTTAAATCCATAGGCCTGTGGTACACTGTAGAAGTTAGTTCTAAGTCTTATTAAGAGATTTCTAATAGAAACATCAACGTGATTATATCTATAGAGATTTGACGTTTATATCTATATCTCTGGAATAATCTGGATACCTATAAAATGACCTCAACCTGTATGGTTGAGAGATTTTATCCGTGTTCGTCATAATTTACGGGTGGGTAGATTATGGACACGAAATTTGATTTCGTGACGGATATGTCTGAACATAGAGAGTCTCACTAATGAAATATACTCGTAGAGCACTAGGGCAACTTTTATGAATAATACTGATTATTTATAAATCATTTAACAGTTAAACGAAAAATATATGCAAAGTGACCTAATGGTCATTTCCTAATTAATGTGTATTTATATTTAATATTTGATTTTACTAAATACACATTAATTAAATATCAAATTGTGACTTTTGACATATATTATTAATATATGTATTTTGATTATTTAATGTAAATATAATATATATTTAAGATATTTATATTTAATTGTTTAATTGTTTAAAAGTTAAATGGTTAAATTAATTAAATAATAAATATCTTATGTCATGATTAAATTTTGTAAATGGCTTTAAATGATTGGAAACACTTGGTGAATTTCATTAAATGGTTTAATGATCAAATACCAAAAGTTTTGTATTTCATTTTCCATTTAATTAATTGAAACAAAAATTGAAAAATATCTAGATATTATTTTTACCTAGTTTTGGCCAAGTTAGAAAATACAAAAGGGTTTTGTTTTCTTTTTTGTTTCATAAGTTCAAGTCACCAAAATTCAATTAAAAGTTGGTTGAGAGTATAGTTGAAGAACAAATGAAAAACTTAAGCAAAATCTCAAGATTTGTAAGTATTTCTCATCACACTTCAACTTAGAAATTGTTTCTATTATTGTTGACTTCAACTTGTATTGCTTGAATGATGTCTCTACTCTTTTAGTTTGTGATTAAATGGTTGAGAACTTGTATGAAGGATGTTTGCATGTATATGTATTAAAGTGAGCTTATAATTGGTTATTAAGCTCTTTTTGATTATTTGATAATCAAGTTTCCATTCTAGAGTTGTTAGGCCACTCATTAATGACCGAGAATTATTTTTGTGTTATTTCAAAGTGGTGAGACTTGTTTGGTGTTGTGAAGATTGAATTAAAGCATTGAATTTGATTAATTTGGTGTAATTTGTTCAAATGAACAATTTATAAATTTGGGTTCTTAACCCTTTCAAATTTGGGGTTTTTTTTTCATATATGTGTTGTGTTTTGATGTATATATGATGTATATTAAATTTAGGATTAATTGGATTTGATCTTGACTCGTTTTGAACAAGATTGGACTAAATTGTAAAAAATTGAAAAGTTCATAGCCTTCTCGGTAATTATGGCATTTAGTGGGTTTTTTATTGCAATTTGTGTTTTCATGTATTGGACATGTTAAATACATCTTGGTAATGATTTGGAATCACTTAAAATTGTATTTGACAATTTGAGGATCAAAATGAACAAAATGTAAAGTATTGGGGTAATTCGGTAATTAAGAAGAAATTTGATTTCTTGGGTAAAAATTTCAGATTTTAAGTATTGTGTAATTAAAATAAATAAGTTTATTTTAATTTCCCGAGAAAAATTTTTGAAATCGGAAAGTTTTGATTTTCCGCGTTCCGCTGCATTACTTGGAAATACCCTTATAAAACCCCAACAAAATGATATCAGAGCGAGTCTGATTCTGAACACTCGATATGATTATGCCTTTAAATTCAATGTTTAATTTAATCTTTACTTTATGCATGCATGTGTTTATTTAATTTGATTAAATAAAGTAAAAGCATCTTTTGCGGAAAATCTCTATTCAATAATAAGGTTTTATATTTAATATGTATTTGATGCATATTACTTGGTCCGTCTTGTCAATACCGCTTATGGATAAATAATCTATGACTATATCCAAGAACGTGCCAAAGCTATGAGGATATGGCCGGTAGGAATTTATTTGTATCAGATATATTTTGTTATTAGGTGAATTCAAGCGAAAGCGAAATCCTGAACGTGCCAAAGCTGTCAGGGTTACGCAAGTATCTTGAATCTATCATTGACAAGTTTGACCTTGGTACGCCTCCTTGTGAATGTGCCAAAGTTGTCACAACGAGAAACGACCAGAACCGAAATCCTATGAGTCATTGGTGAGTGATCGACAATGAGTTGTCTACCTAATGAATATACGTAGGCGAGAACGTGCTAAAGTTGTGAGCTGAAATATATTCATAGAGTCCACATTTCACTATTATGTTATGATTTGATTATCGCATATTTTGTATTCTGTCTGAGGATTACAGTTTTACATGAAATAGTGGGAGGGGCATTTTTAGATTAAAAATCCATGATCTATTTAATGCTTTTGATATTATATGAAACTGTTATGTCTGCTAACCATTGATTCGATGTCTATTTGATAGATTTGCGATGACGGCACTGATGAGTGGTAAATATATCAATATCTCCCACTCATTTGACCTAATATTTTGAATAGTTTCTTGAGTTTTGTGAATATTTTGGTGTGTTTTGTGATATTTTGTAGATAAATAAAGTTTCAGGACTCTCTGGAGGTGATTTGGGGCCAAAACAGTGAACAACGGACAAAAGGGCAACATCATCATTTGGCGCGTCGCGACGCGCTTCTCGCGCCGTGACGTCTAACGTGCGCCGCCTCATGTTAACATGCACCGGGGACACATGTCAGAATTTGAGAAGTTTTACTTTGCTAACATGCACCGAATCTACTAACGTGCATCGTGCCACATGTCAACATCACAGCCGATCTGATAACGTGTCATGCCACGTGTCATCATCCTATGGTGCCGATAATCGCCATCGAAAGTTTCGCCCAATGTCAGTAGAAGACCAAGTCAACTTTGCCACATCACCGTCACATCATCATCAACCAATCAAAGTGCGCCACGTGTCATAATCCTACGGTGCCGATAATCGCTATCGCCATGTGTCGCCACGTCATTGCCACATCATCGCCACGTCACTGCCACGTCAGCTCAATTATTGAATTAACCATCCAAAATGCCACGTCATCGGATAAGAATCTCGATGGACTAATCAGAACATGACAAGAGTCGCATCGCGACGCGTGATCCGTGCGCATCGCGACGCGGAGAGCCTATCGACGCCTATAAATTCAGCTCGAGATTTCAGTTTCAGATGCACCTTCCTCTCTGAATTCTCTGATGTAAATATGGAGTTTTATATCTAGTTTATTTTAATTTCAGTTTTGTAATTAATTTTAATTACTTTATGTAATAATAATTTACTTTCTTTACTTTTTCAATTTTTACTATTCAACATGAGGAGGTAAATTCCCCCTGCTAGGGTGAAAGGTAAATATTTTATTATTGCTATTTAGATTAATCTCCCTTATTTATAATATATTCACTATTTAAAATTTGACTTAACAAGGATACCGCTATATTGGTCGGTTGGTAATTATTATAAACTGGTTTTTAACCTGACTAAGCATGGATACCGCCTGGTTGGTCAGTTGGTAATTACCGCGTATATGGCTGGTTTATGAAAAATTATAATACCGTCTTAATGGTCGGTTGGACTTAATTTGACTTAATCAGGATACCGCCTATATAGCTAGTTGGTAATATCACACAAGTTAATATATTATATTAAGGGAGATATGTAAAATAGTAGTGTAAAAGTGGATCATTTTACTCTAGCATTTTCTTTTATTGTATTTTCTTTTATTTATTTACTTTCCAGCATTTTATTTTCAGCATTTTACTTTATGTCTTTTATTTTTAAGTTTTTACTAGCATGAGATATGTGTCGTAGCTAAGCCTGTTATCTGGGGTTGTGATGAAATCCAATATCACCGGTTTATAAGGGGTTATTTTATCGTTTGGGTAATTTAAAAGTTTACTTATTAAGTTTTAAGCTTAATGCTTCTTGTTAACTGGTCTTTAATAAGATTGATCTGGTAAATCTAAAATAAACTTGACAAAGGAATTTTAGGTTTTAACCTTAGACTTAATAGCCCACGATCTTCCTTGAGGAAAGATAACTCTTTAATAGATTTCCTTACATGATAGACATATACCTGTCGGGTGGGGGTAACCACAATTGGAACTTAATCTTAATGAATCCATGTAATTTGGTTGACATAGACATATGGTTCAATTAGGTTATACTGGGTATTTGCATCTGACCATCGACAGAGGCTTTTGCATAATTTCGTGTTCGTAAACCGATATATTACACAACCATGAAATAACCACTTCATCTTTTAAAATATATTGGAAAGATTCACAACCCTGGATAGTTTCTTAATATTGAATTTCATTTAATTTAATTTTGAGTAATTTTATTTACATATTTTTTAAGTTTAAAATCATCACCATTTCAAATCAATCAATCAACCTGTTAGATACTAGTAATCATTTGACCTCATATAATTAATAGATTAGGTATTAAGTCCTCGTGGGATCAATACTTTTTACACTACTTGAACGATACGTGCGCTTGCGTTATATGCGTGTGAAAGCACCGGTCAAGTTTTTGGCGCTGTTGCCAGTGACTTATTTATCTTTCACTATTAGTTTTGGGTTAGATACGTTACTTGTATCTAATTTCATTTTACTTATTGTTTTTGTTTTCTTGTGTTTCAGGTTCTCAGAAACTACATGAGACGAACCAGAAGCTTTGAACTCCGACCGCTTGCCCCAGAAATTGAAAGAACCATCAGACAGTTGAGAATGGAAAGGCGAGAAGGCCAAGAAGCTTTAGTCAACATGGAACCTGAACCTTTGGAAGTTACACCACCAATACCCATTCGAGACATAACCATTCTGGTGGTCGAGGGCTTCATTTCCTGTATTGTACTTCCTCCTTTACCAGAAAATACGTGTGACATCAAAACATGCATTCAGATGATTTAATAGTCAGTGCAATTTGGTGGGAATGCAACTCAAGATCCTAATACCCATATCAGCAACTTCCTGGAAGTTTATGGCACTTTCAATTACAACCGAGGAGCTGAAAAAGCAATGAGACTGCGTGTTTTCCCATATTCCTTGAAAGACATAGCAAAAGCTTGGCTACATTCACTACCAGCGGGTTCCATCACAACTTGGAACACTCTAGCCACCAAATTTCTTGCAAAGTACTTTCCACCAGCCAGAACTAGAAAGCTGAGGAATGACATTACATCCTTTGTACAACAAGACTCAAAAACTCTCTACGAAGCTTGGAAAAGGTACAAAGATTTGCTCCGGAAATTTCCTCACCATGAGATTCCAAAATGGCTTCAAGTCCAAACATTCTATAATTGACTTTCTGGACTAATGAGAACCACAATTGACGCTACTGCTGGAGGAGCTTTAATGGTAAAAGGAGAAGATCAAGCCTGGGACCTAATCAAAGAAATGGCAAACAACAATTCATTGTGGCCAACAGAAACGAACATGATCCAAAGAATTGATGGAATTTATGACGTTGGAGCCAACTCAGCAGTCAATGCCAAACTAGATCAGATATGCAAATTCATGGAAACTCTCGGTATGCAAGGTAATATTGGAGCCACAAGTTCACCATATGGAGGAGTACCAGAACCAAACCAACTTGAAGAAACGGTGAATTTTGTCAACAATTTCAACAGACAATGGAACAATCCATATTCCAACACGTACAACCCAGTATGGAGGAATCATCCTAATTTTTCATGGAGCAACAATTCAGGGCAAAAGAACTATCCACCACCTGGATTCCAGCAACAGAACAAAAGCCAGGAGTTTGGAAAATAACCAGAAATGAAAGAATGGATTACAGAGATGTTCAAAAAGTAACAAGCAGCATATGATGCTATCTTTCAGAGTCAATCAGCTTCCATCAAAGCACTGGAGAATCAAATTGGAAAAGTGGCCAATGCTCAGAGTTACAGACCGCCAGGGAATCTGCCTAGCAACACAGAAACAAATCCAAGGAACCGAGGGAAGGAGCAATGTCAAGCCATCACCTTGAAAAGTAGTACTAAAATCAACAAAGATGTTTGAATCAAGGCAACAATTGAGGAAGTTCCAAAAGATGCAGTTCCACAAATGGAGGAAAAAGAAGCAAAGGAAAAAGAAAAAGATCAGATCATTCCACCTCCACATTTTCCTCAGCGTCTTCAGAAAAACAAACTGGACAAGCAGTTTGCTCGATTCCTGGAGGTCTTCAAAAAGCTGCATATCAACATCACATTCGCAGAAGCATTGGAAGAAATGCCCAGTTACGTCAAATTCATGAAAGGCATTCTTTCACGAAAGCGGAGATTGGGAGATTATGAGACAATAGCATTGACAGAAGAATGCAGTGCCATCATTCAGAGGAAACTTCCCCCGATGTTGAAAGATCCTGGAAATTTCACAGTCACATGCACCATTGGAGAACATTACATCGGTAAGGCTTTATGTGATTTAGGTGCAAGTGTTAATTTGATGTCTTTTTCTATTTACAGGAAACTATAAATTGGAGAAGCAATGTCTACCTCAGTCTCACTGCAACTTGCTGATAGGATGCTCGCATTTCCGAGAGGAGTCGTTGAAGATGTGCTGGTCAAAGTTGACAAACTCATTCTCCCAGCAGATTTCATTATCCTTGACATGGAAGAAGACAAAGATGTACCTATTATCCTTGGGAGACCATTTTTGGCGATAGGTCGAACTGTGAACAAAAATGAGAACTAACCATGAAAGTTCAGGACCAATAAGTTACTTTCAATGTTTTCAAAGCCATGAAAGTCCCTAGCGATGAAAAGGAGGAAGAATGTTTCAGAATTGATGTTGTTAATAGTCTCATCCAAGATACTGATACAGTTCCCACAGATGAACTTGAAGCTTGCATCACCAACATGACTGACAGCGAGCTTGATGCTAAGATTCTGGAATGTATCAACTATCTTGACAAGGCATTCCGATTCAAATCGACAACACCATTTGAAAGTCTGGAACTCCCAAAGAAAGATCAAATCAAGCCTTAGATTGAAGAACCACCATAGTTGGAGCTAAAGTTACTCCTGAACCATCTCAGGGATGCATTTCTTGGAAACTCTTCTGAATAATCTGTTATTATTTCTTCTTCGCTAACATTGGAACAAGAAGAAAAGTTGATGAGAGTGTTACGAGAGCACAAAAGAGCCATTGGCTGGACTATAGCAGATATTCAAGGCATTAGTCTATCATTTTACATGCACAAGATTCTGATGAATGATGAGTACAAACCCACAATGGAGCATCAATGGAGACTCAATCCAATCATGAAGGAAGTCGTAAAGAAAGAAATAATCAAATGGTTGGATGCTGGCATCATTTACCCCATCTCAGACAACACTTGGGTGAGTTTTATGCAGTGTGTGCCAAAGAAATGTGGAATCATTGTAGTCACAAATGAAAAGAACGAGCTGATTCCTACAAGGACGGTGACTAGATGAAAAAGAGTATGCATGGACTACCGAAAGCTGAACAAAGCCACGAGAAAGGACCATTTTCTGATGCCATTCATTGGCCAGATGCTAGACAGACTAGCGAGACATGAGTACTATTGCTTTCTGGACGGATATTCAGGGTACAATCAGATTGCTATCGCCACAGAAGATCATGAGAAAACCATATTTACATGTCCCTATGGTATTTTTTCTTTCCGTAGGATGCCATTTGGATTATATAAAGCCTCTGCCACATTTCAGCATTGCATGATGGCCATCTTCTCAGACATGCTGGAGAAGAGTATGGATGTGTTCATGGATGATTTCTCTGTGTTTGGAGACTCTTTTGACCACTGCTTGTAAAATCTAGAACAGGTGTTACAAAGATGCGAAGATACAAATCTGGTACTCAACTGGGAGAAATACCACTTTATGGTACATGAAGGCATTATTCTTGGACATCGGATCTCACAAAAGGGAATCAAGGTAGACAAAGCAAAGATTGAAACAATTGAAAAACTACCTCCGCCGACATCAGTCAAAGGGATTCGGAGCTTTCTCGGACATGCAGGTTTTTACATGAGATTTATTAAAGACTTTTCCAAGATTGCTAAACCTCTATGCAATCTTCTAGAGAAGGATTTTCCTTTCAACTTCACCAAAGAATGCCAGGAAGCTTTTGAGATCCTAAAACAGAAGCTGGTTTCTGCTCCTATCATTGTAGTACTAAACTGGATCCTTCCATTTGAGGTAATGTGTGACGCTAGTGATTTTGCTGTAGGTGCAGTTTTGAGACAACGCAAAGTAAAGATTTTCCACACCATTTACTACTCCAGCAGAACTTTGAATGAAGCTCAACTCAACTAGACAACCACTGAAAATGAGTTGCTCGCAGTTGTGTACGCTTTTGAAAAATTCTGCTCCTATCTGCTGGGTCCCAAAGTGGTGGTTTACACAGATCATTCAGCAATCAAATACATGATCACGAAGAAAGATGCCAAACCCAGATTGATCCGTTGGATACTTCTTCTACAAGAATTCGATGTGGAGATTTGAGACATGAAAGGGACTGAAAACCAAGTGGCAGATCATTTATCGAGGCTCGAGAATGGAGAAACAGCTGGCAAAGAACTGACAATCAAAGAAACTTTTCCAGATGAACAGCTGTTTGCCATAAAACAACACGATGTCCCTTAGTATGCTGACTATGTCAATTACATAGTGTCAGGAAAATGGCCGTTGGAATGGACAACTCAACAACGAAAAAAATTCTTTAAAGAAGTCAAGCATTATGTATGAGATGAGCGTATCTGTTCAAACGTTGTGCTGATCAATTACTAAGACGGTGTGTTCCACATGAGGAAGTCAACATTGTTTTGCAGCACTGTCATTCATCACCATATGGCGGACACTTCAGCGGGAATAAAACTGCAGCCAAAGTCCTACAATTAGGTTTGTTCTGGCCCATTCTTTTTAAAGATGCTTATCATTTTGCTCTTCAATGTGACAGATGCCAGAGAACGGGAAATATTTCGAGGAGAAATGAAAGACCTTTGCAAAATATTTTGGAAGTGGAGATATTTGATGTATGGGGTATTGATTTTATGGGACCATTTGTTCCATCATTCGGAAACTTGTACATTCTGGTTGCAATAGACTACGTCTCCAAATGGGTTGAAGTAATTGCACTGCCATCCAACGATTCAAAAGTGGTGATCAAAATCCTTAAAAAGAATATTTTCACTCACTTTGGAACACCTCGTGCAATCATCAGCGATGGTGGCTCACATTTCTGCAACAGATACTTCGATGCACTTCTATCCAAATATGGAGTTACTCATAAGGTTCCACTGCCTACCATCCACAGTCAAATGGACATGTTGAAGTTTCAAATAGAGAGATCAAAAGAATCTTGGAGAGAACCGTTGGATCAACAAGGATGGATTGGTCTACAAAACTGGATGATGCATTATGGGCTTACCGAACAGCTTACAAGACACCCATTGGTATGTCCCCATATCGAATAGTGTTTGGAAAAGCATGCCATCTACCAGTTGAGCTTGAACACAAGGCGTACTGGGCACTGAAGAAGTTGAATCTTGATCCACAAGCTGTAGAAGAAAAATGACTTCACCAACTCAACGAATTGGAGGAGTTTTGTCTACAGGCTTATGAGAATGCCAGATTATACAAAGAAAAGACCAAGAAATGGCATGACTGAAAATTAGTGCGCAGACAATTAGAACCAAGGAAGTAGGTGTTGTTGTACAATTCAAGGTTAAAACTTTTCCCTGGAAAGTTGAAATCAAGGTGGTCAGGTCCATTTGTGATCACTCAGGTTTTACCATATGGAGCTGTTGAGTTACTTGATCCCAACACCAACGAAACATTCAAGGTTAACAGTCAACGTGTCAAGCACTACTGGGGAGAATCATTTGAACGATAAAAAGAAAGTATCACACTTTCAGATCCAGCCTAACGTTCGAGAAGTCACGTCTAGCTAACGATATTAAACTTAGCGCTCGCAAGGAGGCAACCCATGTAATTTGTGTATATATTGTGATCTGGTGTGTTTTATTTATGTGTGTTTAATTTTTACAGGTAAATTCATTTCACGATGGAATACGCTCTCGCAAATCTTCACAAGCAATTTCCTTCTCTCCCTCAAAAATCTATGATGAAAGTCTATAACGTTCGCTTGGAATGGATGAGACTACTGATGATTAAAGGTATTCCAACTGACATTCGTTGGATTATTGAAGCACGGGTCCGATTGGCAGGTGAGTCTTCTGACTCTTTTATTTCACATATGCCTGGTTTAGGAAGAAGCACCTATGCTAAAAAGAAAAGAGCTAAAAGAATGGGTGTATGCTATAAATGTGCTTGTATGATTGGGATACTCGTTGTCGTTATTTAGGAATGATGTCTGATAACCGTGAAGATAAGATTAATTTCATTAGGGATGGCTTGTGTAAGGAGTCTTTGGATGAAATATCTAAAACTCTTGAGACGCATCCTAGTGGATATGTGTATCACGAAACTTGCGTGTTATATACACAATTCCAAAGAGAAAGACAACAATCTCGGGAATCTGACTCAAAAAGACCATGTTTGCCAATTTATAAGAAAATTGGATGGGAAGCTTGTCCCTGACACATAGACGTCATTCAAGCCGCTTCTTTTCTTGTAAATATTATATCTCTTTGTATTTTCCTAATAATTGTGATTTTTTATTTTATTTTCTCCGACAGGATCCATACCTTTTTGACTATCACGATTTATTTTACTGTTTAACTAATAATTTTCATTTGGCAGGTACTAGTGCTATTATTTTTACTCACCCTTTTCAGCTGTTATAAATTCAATTCATCTTTGCACTTTTGAAGGCATCCAGATTTGAGAAAAGAAACATACATAAAATGGAAGCTACTTCAAGAAGACGAGTTGTAAATATATGTGTCTTTTGTGGTACTAGTGTTGGTACTAAGCCACAATATGTAACAGCAGCACATGAATTGGAACGAGTCATAGTTGAGAAGAATATGCACCTAGTATATGGCGGATGCATTCTTGGATTAATGGGGATCGTTTCAAAGGCCGTACATGATGGAGGCAGTCAAGTTCTGGGAATCATCCCAAAACCCTTGGCAGAGACGGATCTTATAGGATCATCAAACGGAGAAGAACTGATCATGCCAGGTATGTCTGAACGACTGGTGGAAATGATTAACCGTGCTGATGCTTTTATTGCTTTGCCAGGTGGTTTGGGTACGTTGGAGGAGATTTTTACAGTGCTATCTTGGGCGAACTTGAATATACACCAAAAAACCAATTGGATTGTTCAACGCATATGGATTTTATGATTTTCTTTGTATATTTCTTGATGATGCTCAGAGAAATGGGTTCGTATCAAAACCTCTAAAAGAACTCTTCTTCACTG
Organism: Zanthoxylum bungeanum; assembly: GCA_019454045.1. Classification (NCBI taxonomy): domain Eukaryota; kingdom Viridiplantae; phylum Streptophyta; class Magnoliopsida; order Sapindales; family Rutaceae; genus Zanthoxylum; species Zanthoxylum bungeanum. The sequence continues at coordinate 47,173 of SKCR01031170.1, forward strand.
CCAGAACTGCCCAGGATTTAATTGAACAAATTTTAGCCTATGAACCACAAATTGACCATATCCTTTCCAAGATAAAATGGTCCGATAATGATCGTGGTAAGAAGCGTCGGATAAATCTGGATCTTAACCTTTAAATTTTCCATTTAGATGTAGAATTTCAGCTAACCAGGTACTATCTTCTAAACTCTTCTTCTACTGTTTAAGACATTATGGACAATGTCTCATTTAGGTTTGGGGGTGGGGAATAGTTGATTAGTATCTTGTTTGTATGTTGTTTTTATTGGTAGTCCAAAAATTTTCGAAAAATACAGAAAAATTGAAAAATTTTACAAAAATAAAAAAATTTTATGTTTTTGTGTTTTTAATTTGATTAATCGGGTGAAATTGGTGAGAGATAGCTGTGTAAGAATTTCCCACTCCTGATACGTATTTCAACCCATTTTCAGATAAAGTTAATTTTTGTTTATTTTCTTTTGAAATATTTAATTTGTAAATTCTCCATAAAACTGACTAAAATGGATCTTCATATGCTCAGTTGGCAGGTATTATACACATGCATGGTAACATACGGACATAAGCTGTAATTGAAAAGTTTGTAATATTCAGTGCTCTAGTTTAATTGGAGGAAACATCTCAAAAAGAAATGGAAAAAAAAACATCTGAGATCCGAGTTATTAAGTCTGTAAGGGTGTTTTAAAACCTAGTTCCCTAAAGCCAACTGGTTTGGGAGTCACTGGCCCAACACTCGCTACATGGATCGAAAGATGCTGTAAAAATATATATATCTGAAGTCTGAGTAATTAAGTCTGTATGGTTGTCTTAACACCTAGTGCCCTAAAGCCAACTGGTTTGGGAGTCACTGGCCCAAAGCTCGCTACATAGATGGAAGATATTGTATACAAAAAAAATCAGAAAAAAATCAGAAAAATCAGAAAAAATTATTTCATTGCTGCAAAAAGGTGTGAATTCTGATAAAACTTTAGAAAAAAAATATTACTCTTTTCTCAACTGCACTTGTGACTATTGTGGGGGAAAATGAGTTGTTTAATATTTTGTTGGCTGTGTATATGGAGAATGGTAAATATAATCGGAGAGTTTACTTATTCGGTAATTTAGAAAGAAAGAAAACAACTAGTAACTTGAAGTAGAAGTTTCATCTGATTAGTCACTAACTTATTTATTCTCTTTTCTTTTGTGTTTTTGCTTTTGTGTGCATTAGTTTTTACTATCTCTTTACTTTTGTAAAATATTTGTAGGTATCGTTGCTGTAAACCCTCACGAGACTACAACTCGTCCACTAGGGACACCTAGGGGTTTAAAGGCTTGTTGCATACGCTAAATGCAACCGTGATCCCTACGAAAGTAGCTTAGTTAAATTTTATTTTAAAGATGTTTATGTTATTTTATTTTGTGTTTTGCTCGAGGACTAGCAAAATGTTAGGTTTGGGGGTGTTATTAGTGGTAAATGTATCACTATTTCCCACTCATTTGACCTAATATTTTGTATAGTTTCTTGAGTTTTATGAATATTTTGATGTGTTTTGTGATATTGTATAGATAAATAAAGTTCAGGACTCTCTGGAGGTGATTTGGGGCCAAAACAGTGAAAAATGGACAAAAGAGCAAAATCGTCATTTGGCGCGTCGCGACGTCTAACGTGCGCCGCCTCATGCTAACATGCGTCGGGGACACATGTCAGAATCTGAGAAGTTTGACTTTGCTAACATGCGCTGAATCTGCTAACGTGTATCGTGCCACGTGTCAACATCACAGCCGATCTGCTAACGTGTGCCGTGCCACGTGTCATCATCCTATGATGCCGACAATCGACATCACCACGTGTCACCCCACATGTCAGCCACGTCATCACCATGTCAGCAGAAGACCAAGTCAACTTTGCCACGTCACTGCAACGTCATCATCAACCAATCAAAGCGCGCCACGTGTCACAATCCTACGGTGCCGACAATCGCTATCGCCATGTGTCGCCACGTCATTGCCACATCATCGCCACGTCACTACCACATCAGCTCAATTATTGAATTAATCATCCAAAATGCCACGTCATCGGATAAGAATCTTGGCGGACTAATCAGAACGTGACACGTGTCGCGTCGTGATGAGTGATCCGTGCGCGTCGCGACGCGGAGAGCCAATCGACGTCTATAAATTCAGCTCGAGATTTCAGTTTCAGATGCACCTTCCTCTCTAAATTCTCTGATCTAAATAGGGAGTTTTATATCTAGTTTATTTTAATTTCAGTTTTGTAATTAATTTTAATTACTTTATGTAATAATAATTTACTTTCTTTACTTTTTCAGTTTTTACTATTCAACATAAGGAGGAAACTTCCCCCTGCTAGGGTGAAATGAAAATCTTTTATTATTGCTATTTAGATTAATCTCCCTTATTTATAATATATTCACTATTTAAAATTTGACTTAACAAGGATACCGTTATATTGGTCGGTTGGTAATTATTATAAACTGGTTTTTAACCTGACTAAGCATGGATACCGCCTGGTTGGTCGGTTGGTAATTACCGCCTATATGGCTAGTTTATGGACAAATTGTAATACTGCATTTATGGTCGGTTGGACTTAATCTGACTTAATCAGGATACCGCATTTATGACTGGTTGGTAATATCACACAAGTTAATATATTATATTAAGGGAGATATCTAAAATAGTAGTGATAAAAGTGGATCCTTTTACTCTAGCATTTTCTTTTATTGTATTTTCTTTTATTTTTTTACTTTCCAGCATTTTATTTTCAGCATTTTACTTTATGTCTTTTATTTTTAAGTTTTTACTAGCAGTATATATGTGTCGTAGCTAAGCCTGTTATCACTGGTTTATAAGGGGTTATTTTATAGTTTGGGTAATTTAAAGGTTTACTTATTAAGTCTTAAGCTTAATGCTTCTTGTTAACTGGCCATTAATAAGATTGATCTGTTAAATCTAAAATAAACTTGACAAAGGAATTTTAGGTTTTAGCCTTAGATTTAATAGCCCATGATCTTCCTTGAGGATAGATAACCCTTTAATAGATTTCCTTACAGGATAGACATATACCTGTCGGGCGGGGGCAACCACAATTGGAACTTAATCTTAATGAATCCATGTAATTTGGTTGACATAGATATATGGTTCAATTAGGTTATACGGGTATTTGCATCTGACCATCGACATAGGCTTTTATACAATTTCGTGTTCCAGGTTATTAAACTGATATATTACACAACCATGAAATAACCACTTCATGTTTTAAAAGATATTGGAAAGATTTGCAACCCTGGATAGTTTCTTAATATTGAATTTCATTTAATTTAATTTTGAGCAATTTTATTTACATATTTTTTAAATTTAAAATCATCACCATTTCAAATCAATCAATCAACCTGTTAGATTCTAGTAATCATTTGACCTCATATAATTAATAGATTAGGTATTAAGTCCTCGTGGGATCGATACTTTTTATACTACTTGAACGATACGTGCGCTTGCGTTATACGCGTGTGAAAGCACCAGTCATGCACCTTTAACCAATCTTTTTGCTCTTATACTTGATACGAATAAGCTTAAGGGCGCTGAGAACTTTGCGGACTGGGATATGGATTTGAGGATTGTCATCGGATCTGAAAAGCTGGGATACAGTTTGGAAGGTCCATTACCACTTGCTATATAAGAGGATGCATCGCCTGATGAGATTAAGACTTTCCGTAAATGGAAAGATGATGATTTAAGGGTTAAATCATTCATTCTCAGTTCTCTTTCTTCTGAACTGAAGAGGAAATACTTTGAGATGCACGATGCATATAGCATGATTACACAACTTTGTGAATCATTCATGAATCAGGAACAAGTCGTAATTCATAGAGTTGCAATGGAACTGTTCCATTCCAAACTTGATGAGGGACAGACTATGAGCACACATGTGCTTCATTTGATCGAGCAATTGAGGCGCAGTGATTTCCCTCTTAATGATACTCTAGGACGGAGTGTCATACTTGGTTCGCTTCCGGCGTCGTATCGCCATTTTGTCATGTACTTCAACATGAACGGGATTCACTACTCTTACCGTGAGTTGCATAGGATGTTTCTCACATGGAGGATGATGAGTGGTATTTATACCACTATTTCCCACTCATTTGACCTAATGTTTTGTATTTGTTCTCGAGTTTTATGAATGTTTTGATGTGTTTTGTTGTTATTTTGCAGATAAATAAAGTTTGGACAGCACTGGAGGCAATTTGGGGCAAAACTGGACAAAAATGCACCAACTGGAAAATTTCAGTCTTCAGCGCGTCGCGACGCTGGAGCCTTGCGCGCCGCGACGCCCAGCGTGCACCGGAGATGCTAAAATGCGCCCTGGTCAACGGGTCAACAAGTTGAAAAGTTTGACTTTGCTAACATGCGCCTGCCACGTGTCACCATCACAACGGAGATGCTAACATGCGCCGTGCCACGTGTCAAGATCTCATTGCTTGGCCGGCCACCGCCATTACGTGTCATGCCACGTGTCGCCACGTCAGCGTCCACATCAGCAGCCACGTCAGCTAGTCAACCGAGTCAACGAGCCACGTCATCATCAGCCAATCACAGCGCGCCACGTGTCAAGCTCTCATTCGTCCGACGGCCGCCGCCCCACGTGTCATGCCACGTGTCGCCACATCAGCACGATGACGTAAGCAATGACGTCATGAACAGTAGACACGTCAGCATGACGTAAGCGATGACGTCATGAACAGTGCCAAGTCAACGGGTCAAATCTGAGTCAACCAACCAGCGCGTGACACGTGTCACTGTAGCGCGCGTCGCGACGCTGGCCGCGCGGCGCGACGCCAGAACCCCATCGCGCCTATAAATTCAGAACCAGATTTCAGAATTTTGTATCCCATCCTCTCTCTTCAATTCCTTCTAAAGAGAGAGTTTCTCTCTCTAAATCTTTTAGTTTTTATTTTTTTTACTTTTGTAAATAATTTTAATTACTTTTTGTAATAATAGTAATTTAGTTTTTACTTTTTACTTTCTTTTACAGTTTTTACTATTTACTATTTACTTTTTACAGTTTTTACTATTTACTATTTACTTTTTACAGTTTTTACTATTTACCGTGATGCGGTAATTTCTTTATGTTCGGGTGAAAGGTAATTTCTTTTACTATTACTATTTAGATTAATCTCCCTTAAAATAATATATTTACTATTTAAATTGGACTTAATCAGGATACCGCCAGATTGGTCGGTGAATAATAAAACATATATTCCGCCTTTATGGCTGGTTATTTTGGTTCCGCCTTTATGGCTGGTTATTTTGGTTCCGCCTTTATGGCTGGTTGATATTAATCACAAGTTTTTATATTATTTTAATGGGAGATATCTAAATAAGTAGTAGTAGGATTAATTCCTTTTACCTTAACATTTTATTTTATTTTACTTTTCAGTATTTTTATTTTATGTCTTTTATTTTTATGTTTTTATTAGTCCTAGTTATGTGTTAGTTAACTAGGGGTTGTGATGACTTTTAATATCAATAGTTTATAAGGGATTATTTTATAGTTTGGATAATTAATAAGTTTACTTATTAAGTCTTAAGCTTAATGCTTCTTATTGTCTGATCACCAATAAGATTGATGGTAAATCTAAAATGAACTAGACATAGGGATTTTAGGTTTCAGCCTTAGACTTAATAGCCCACGATCTTCCTTGAGGATAGATAACCCTTTAATAGATTTCCTTACAGGATAGGAATATACCTGTCAGGCGGGGGTAGCCATAATTGGAACTTAGACTTAATGAATCCAGGTAATGTGGTTGACATAGGAATATGGTTCAATTGGGTTATACTGGGTATTTGTAGTTGACCATCGGAAGAGGCTTTTACATAATTAGTGTTCCAGGTTAGTAAACAGATTTATTACACAAACATAAAATAATCACTTCATCTTTTAAATGATATTAAAGAAATCACAACCTTATATCTTTTTATCTGTTATTTTCCTTAGTATTTTCTTTTATCTTTTTATTTACTTATTTAGCAAATCTTCAATCAAACCAAATCAATCAAGCAATCAATTACATTCTCCTCTTTAATTAGATATTTGTAATTAAATAGATTCAATAATTAATAACAACAGTAGGAATTAAGTCCTCGTGGGATCGATATTTTTATACTACTTGAACGATACGTGCGCTTGCGTTATACGTGTGTGTTTACGCCGGTCAAGTTTTTGGCGCCGTTGCCGGGGACTTATATTTCTTGAGTTGTTAATTTTGAAGCTATCTAATTTACTTGTATCTAATTTTCTTTATTTTTATCTGTAATTTTTATTTCTTTCTTTTGATTTCAGGTGACTTAAAATGGAACACTACTGGGAGATTGAGAATACGTGCTTTACAAGAAGATACACCCCAAATCTGGGAGCAACAGTCCGGTTTTCTGTGGCCTGTTGAACAGCCCAATGATTATCACTGGATGCCAGAACCAAGCAATGCTACATTTGTTCATCAGAACGAAATGGGGAGATGTGTGATTTGTGATAGTAACCACCCGAGCGATCAATGTATATATCGATCAGAGTGGAGAATTTTTGGAGGCAATCATGCAATGAAGAGCCATCACATTTCACAGAGCCACATTTTCCATCTTATCCACCATCTACCTTTGATCTTCATCAACAACCAGAACCATCAGAGGAAGATCAATTGATTCACATGTTCAAGGAACAAGCAGCTCAATTTGATACACAAGTTCAGAGTAACACAGAATCCATACAGAGAATGACAGATCAGATCAGACAATTCACAGAAAACCAGAACTACATACCTCAAGAATCAGTTCCAGATGACACTGATGAAGCCTTCAATTACCAATCATTTCACAATGACATTTCAACAGAGGAGGAGGCTGAGCAGTATCAACAACCAGAGGTATCAGTTCAGGAACCCGAACCGGCAAAGTCTCGATTTGATTTTTATTATTCCGACTCTGACGAGGAGGAAGCTGATCCATTTATACCAACTGCACCAACAACGGAGGATCAAACCTTCAAGCCTCAAAATGAAGATCTTGGAGAATACTTTGCACAAATGTTTGATGAAGATCTACCTGAGCCAATCATTTCACCCAGATCAGAGGATGAAGACCTAAAATCTGACATTTCTTTTCATCCTCAGGTTGAAAATTTTGATGCATGTATTTCACAGATGACAGATGAAGAGCTGAATATGGAAATTTTCAAATACATCTGCGAAGAAAAGGTGGAACAAGAAGCAGAACAAATGAAGAGCAAATGTCTGACCTTAATAAAGATCCAGAGCATTCAGGAAAAACATCGCTGTGTTGGGGAGTACAAATCAAAGATATCACCCAGAAGCTTGACAGAATGGAACATCCATTCCAAGTCAAACACCATACGAGACCTCCTGATTTTCTTTCTTTCTTTTCAGGTACTACTGGAGCAACAAAAGTTAAAAAGGTGACACGAGCAATGAAAAAGACAAAATTCTTTTTGCCACTTTACCGTTGGAAGAGACCATTCAAAAGCAACGCTCACGGGATTGTCTTTAATCGGACATCCAAAACATTGAAACCAACCTCCTTGACAAATAGATTTCAGTCACGTCTGGCTGAAGACGAAAAATTCAGCGCTAGCAGGGAGGCAACCCATGCAATTTGTTGTAATTTATTTTTCATATTTTGTGAACTTTTTAATTTTGTGTGTTATTTTTGTAGGGAAAGGCATAAACGAAGCATTTTAAGACAGAAGGAATTGTGTTTGGCAAGCAAAGATGAGAAACAATTCATTAGCAATGGCTGATTAAAGAATGAAATCTTGAGACTCATTCTAATGAATTTATACTAAACGAGTGGCGTATTGCATACACAATTCTGTTACCTTAATTATTGCTTTGATTCGCTTTTCTGTTGTAATTATCTTTATTTTCGTAGACAGGATCCAGACTTTTTGACCTTTCACGATTCCTTTTGTTGTTTAGCTAACAAACGTCCTCTGGAAGATACTTCTGCTATTATTACTCACCCTTTTTCAGGTACTATAAATTCAGCCCGTCATTGCACTTTTGAAGGCATCCTAATTTGAAAAAGAAATACATAGAAAAATGGAAGCCACTTCAAGAAGACGAGTTGAAAACATTTGTGTGTTTTGCGGTAGTACTGTTGGTACTAAACCACAATACATAGAAGCAGCACAGGAGTTGGGTCGAGTCTTAGCCGCAAGGAATATGCATTTAATATATGGCGGAGGAAATCTCGGACTTATGGGGATCGTTTCAAAAGCCGTACAGGAAGGAGGCAGTCACGTTTTGGGAATCGTCCCAAAACCCTTGGCAGATGCAAATCTTATTGGATCATCAAACGGAGAGGAACTGATTGTATCAGGTATGTCTGAACGTTGGTAGAAATGATTAACCGTGCTGATGCTTTTATTGCTTTGCCAGGTGGCTTGGGAACATTGGAGGAAATTTTTATAGTTCTATCTTGGGCGAACCTGAATATACACCAGAAACCAATTGGACTACTCAACGTTGATGGATTTTATGATTTTCTTTGTGTGTTTCTTGATGATGCTCGGAGAAATGGGTTCGTGTCAAAACCGATGAAAGACCTCCTCTTCACTGCCAGACTTGCTCCGGATCTGATAGACCAACTTATAGCCTATGAACCACAAGTTGACCCTATCCTATCAAATAATTGGTCTGAGGACGATCGTGGTAAGAGGCGTCGAATTAATCTGGACCTTAACCTTTAATTTCCTTTAGATTTCAGCTAACCAGGTACAACCTTCTAACTCTCCTTTTACTGTTTAAGACATTGGGGACAATGTCTCATTTAGGTTTGGGGGAGGGATTTAGTTGATTAGTACCTTGTTTTTAGTTTTTATGTTGTTTTTATTTTTAGTCCAAAATTTTTCGAAAAATACAAAAAAATTGAAAAATTTTCAAAAATTACAAAATATTTTGCATTTTTATGTTTTTGTTTTGACTAAAAAGGTGAAATTGGTAAAGAGGTAGCCGAGTAAGGAATTTCCACTCCTGATACGTATCTCAAGCCCATTTTCGAAATAAAGTTAATTGTTGTTTATTTCATTTTAAATTATTTAATTTGTGAATTCTCCATAAATCTGACTAAAATGAATCTTCATATGTTCAGTTGACAGGTATTATGAACTTACATGGAAACATACAGTCATGAGCTAAAATTGAAAAGTTTGTAATATTCCGTGCTATAGTTTAATTGGAGGAAGCATCTCTAAATAGTGATGGAGTAAAAAAAAAAAAAAAAAAAAAAAAAAAAAAAAAAAAAAAAAAAAAAAACGTCCGAGATCCGAGTTATTATCTGTAAGGGTGTTTTAACACCTAGTGCCCTAAAACCAACTGGTTTGGGAGTCACTGGCCCAAAGCTCGTTACATGGATCGAAGATGCTGCAAAAATATAAATATCTGAAGTCTGAGTAATTAAGTTCGTAGGGGTGTCTTAACACCTGGTGCCCTAAAGCCAACTGGTTTGGGAGCCACCGACCCAAAGCTCGCTACATAGACGGAAGGTATTGTATATAAATAAAAAAAAAAAAAATCAAAGAAAAAATAGAAAAATCAGAAAATTATTCCATTGCTACAAAAAGGTGAAATCTGAAAGAACTTTAGGACAAAAATATTACTCTCTTATCAACTGCACTTATGACTGTTGTGGGCAAAAATGAGTTGATTAATATTTTGTTAGCTGTGTATGGAAGAATGGTAAAAATAATCGGAGAATTTACTTATTCGGTAATTTAGAAAGAAACAAAACAACTAGTAACTTGGAGTAGAATTTTCACCTAATTAGTCTTAACTTTCTTTATTCTCTTTTCTCTTGTCTTTTTGCTTTTGTGTGCATTAGTTTTAACTAACTTTTTACTTTTATAAAATGTTTGTGGGTATCATTGCTGTAAACCCTCACGAGACTACAACTCGTCCACTAGGGACACCTAGGGGTTTAAAGGCTTGTTGCATACGCTAAATGCAACCGTGATCCCTACGAAAGTGGCTTAGTTAAAGTTTATTTTCTTGTTATTTTCTGTTTTGCTCGAGGACTAGCAAAATGTTAGGTTTGGGGGTGTGATGAGTGGTATTTATACCACTATTTCCCACTCATTTGACCTAATGTTTTGTATTGTTTCTCGAGTTTTATGAACGTTTTGATGTGTTTTGTTGTTATTTTGCAGATAAATAAAGTTTGGACAGCACTGGAGGCAATTTGGGGCAAAACTGGACAAAAATGCACCAACTGGAAAATTTCAGTCTTCAGCGCGTCGCGACGCTGGAGCCTTGCGCGCCGCGACGCCCAGCGTGCACCGGAGATGCTAAAATGCGCCCTGGTCAACGGGTCAACAAGTTGAAAAGTTTGACTTTGCTAACATGCGCCTGCCACGTGTCACCATCACAACGGAGATGCTAACATGCGCCGTGCCACGTGTCAAGATCTCATTGCTTGGCCGGCCACCGCCATTACGTGTCATGCCACGTGTCGCCACGTCAGCGTCCACATCAGCAGCCACGTCAGCTAGTCAACCGAGTCAACGAGCCACGTCATCATCAGCCAATCACAGCGCGCCACGTGTCAAGCTCTCATTCGTCCGACGGCCGCCGCCCCACGTGTCAAGCCACGTGTCGCCACATCAGCACGATGACGTAAGCAATGACGTCATGAACAGTAGACACGTCAGCATGACGTAAGCGATGACGTCATGAACAGTGCCAAGTCAACGGGTCAAATCTGAGTCAACCAACCAGCGCGTGACACGTGTCACTGTAGCGCGCGTCGCGACGCTGGCCGCGCGGCGCGACGCCCAGACCCTATCCGCGCCTATAAATTCAGAACCAGATTTCAGAATTTTGTATCCCATCCTCTCTCTTCATTCCTTCTAAAGAGAGAGTTTCTCTCTCTAAACTCTTTTAGTTTTTATTTTTTTTACTTTTGTAAATAATTTTAATTACTTTTTTAATAATAGTAATTTAGTTTTTACTTTTTACTTTCTTTTACAGTTTTTACTATTTACTATTTACTTTTTACAGTTTTTACTATTTACTATTTACTTTTTACAGTTTTTACTATTTACCGTGATGCGGTAATTTCTTTATGTTCGGTGAAAGGTAATTTCTTTTACTATTACTATTTAGATTAATCTCCCTTAAAATAATATATTTATATTACTATAAATTGGACTTAATCAGGATACCGCCAGATTGGTCGGTGAATAATAAAACATATATTCCGCCTTTATGGCTGGTTATTTTGGTTCCGCCTTTAGGCTGGTTTATGGGTTTTTATGGTTCCGCCTTTATGGCTGGTTGATATTAATCACAAGTTTTTATATTATTTTAATGGGAGATATCTAAATAAGTAGTAGTAGGATTAATTCCTTTTACCTTAACATTTTATTTTATTTTACTTTTCAGTATTTTTATTTTATGTCTTTTATTTTTATGTGTTTATTAGTCCTAGTTATGTGTTAGTTAACTAGGGGTTGTGATGACTTTTAATATCAATAGTTTATAAGGGATTATTTTATAGTTTGGATAATCTATAAGTTTACTTATTAAGTCTTAAGCTTAATGCTTCTTATTGTCTGATCACCAATAAGATTGAAATGGTAAATCTAAAATGAACTAGACATAGGGATTTTAGGTTTCAGCCTTAGACTTAATAGCCCACGATCTTCCTTGAGGATAGATAACCCTTTAATAGATTTCCTTACAGGATAGGAATATACCTGTCAGGCGGGGGTAGCCATAATTGGAACTTAGATTTAATGAATCCAGGTAATGTGGTTGACATAGGAATATGGTTCAATTGGGTTATACTGGGTATTTGTAGTTGACCATCGGAAGAGGCTTTTACATAATTTAGTGTTCCAGGTTAGTAAACTGATTTATTACACAAACATAAAATAATCACTTCATCTTTTAAATGATACTTAAAAGAAATCACAACCTTATATCTTTTTATCTGTTATTTTCCTTAGTATTTTCGTTTATCTTTTTATTTACTTATTTAGCAAATCTTCAATCAAACCAAATCAATCAAGCAATCAATTACATTCTCCCTTTAATTAGATATTTGTAATTAAATAGATTCAATAATTAATAACAACAGTAGGAATTAAGTCCTCGTGGGATCGATATTTTTATACTACTTGAACGATACGTGCGCTTGCGTTATACGTGTGTGTTTACGCCGGTCAGAGGAAGATTTAAGGAAGGGAGTTTCGACTCGTCTTCCGAAACCCACATCACTTTTTGTTTCTTCCTAATCTAAGTCGAATAGGAAGATGACAAAAGGAAAGAAGAAGAAAGGTTTCAATATTCCTCCGCAGACTAAGGTCGCGAAGCCCAAGAGAGCTTCTGAAGATAAGTACCAACACTGCCAGAAAGTCGGACACTGGAAAAGAAACTATCCAGACTACCTCGCACAGATAATGAGGGAAAGAGCATCGACATCAGGTACTTTTATTTTTCCTATTGTTGATATCTCATTGGCTTGTAAATCTATTACATCTAATTGGATTTTAGATTCTGCTTGTCCTATTCAAATTTACAATTTGTTGCAGGTGCTGAAGGAAAGAAGACGGTTGAAATCTGAGAAGATGCAGTTGCAATTCGGGAGTGGCGACTCTCTGGATGCGGTTGTAATGGGCACATGCGAGATTCCCTTACCTAGTGGGAGACTTTTATTGAATGAATAATATTTTATGCCAGGATGCGTGGCGAATATTATGTCACTTTTTGTATTAGATACTGAAGGTTATAATGCAAATATTAAGAATCGTTCTTTCTATTTATATGATAGAAATAATATTCAGATCCTTTGTTGTCCAAATGAGTATAGTTATTACATATTTCGTACCTCACAAGATATCTTTAATACTGAAATTAATAAACATAAATAATCTGATATAAATAATACTGAAATTTGGCACATGAGGTTGGGTCATATAGGCGTGAAATGCCTAACCCACTTAGTTAGGAATGGTTTGATACATGATCTCACCATTGAACCTTATCCAACCTGTGAATCTTGTATTCGGGGTAAAATGACCAAAGCCCTATTTTCGGGTGTTGAACATCATGCCATGACCTATTGGAACTCGTACATTCTGATGTATATGGTCCTATGAGTCAGACTGCACACAGTGGTTTTTCATACTTCATCACCTTTATCGATGATGTGTCACGGTACAGTTATATTTCTCTAATGAAACATAAATCGGAAACCTTTGAAAAGTTCAAAGAATTCTGAAATGAAGTAGAAAAATATACTGGTCAATATATTAAATGCATTCAATCTGATCGAGACGGTGAATATATGAGTGGAGAGTTAACTGATTATTTAAAGGAGAATGAGATTCTCGCTCAATATACTCCTCCGGGTACTCTGCAGCACAATGGAGTGTCAGAGAGGAGAAATCAGACATTATTGGATATGGTCCGATCGATTTTGAGTTATACAGATTTGCACTATTACTTATGGGGTTATGCTTTTTTAATTGTCGCTCAAATTCTGAACTTCCAACGTTGTCCCTACGACTCCGTATGAGATATGGAATGGTAGGAAATCAAATCTTAGTTATGTTAAGATTTGAGGTTGTCCTGGATATGTCAGGATGGCTGATGAGTGGTAATCATATCACTATTTCCCACTCATTTAACCTAATATTTTGTATAGTTTCTTGAGTTTTGTGAATATTTTGATGTGTTTTGTGTTATTTTGAAGATAAATAAAGTTTCAGGACTCTCTAGAGGTGATTTGGACCCAAAACAGTGAAAATTGGACAAAAGGGCATTTTCGTAATTCTGCGCGTCGCGATGCGCAAGGCTATGGCGTCACAACGCCTAACATGCACCAAGACTTGCTAACGTGCGTCGGGTCCACAAGTCAGAATCTGAGAAATTTGACTTTGTTAATGTGCGTCGTGCCACGTGTCACCATCATAGCCGATCTGCTAACGTGCGCCATGCCACGTGTCATCATCCTACGGTGCCGACAGTCGCCATTGCCACGTGTCTGCCACGTCATCATCCACATCACCGGTTGACCGAGTCAAAGTGCCACATCATCGCCACATCATCATCAACCAATCACAGCGTGCTATGTGTCATCATTCTATGGTGCCGACAGTTACTTTCGCCACGTGTCGCCACATCAGCGCCAATTATTAACTCACTTATCCGCAATTGACACGTGGCGATAAGAATCTGAAATCAGCCAATCAGAAGCCACCACGTGTCACAATAATTGAACTCTCAACCACATTGCCACGTGTCACCTTATCACCTTATCCAGAATCTGAAGCGACGAACCAGAAGCTGCCACGTCAACAATGTCCCGCGTCGCGACGCGAGCTGGGCGTGGCGACGCCGACCCCCTATTGACGCCTATAAATAGAGCTCGAAATTTCAGTTTCAGATGTACCTTCATCTCTAATTTCTCTTATGTAAATAGGGAGTTTTCTATCTAGTTTCTTTTAAATTTTAGTTTTGTAATTAATTTTAATTACGTTCTGTAATAATAGTAATTTACTTTCTTTACTTTTTACAGTTTTTACTATTCACCATGGGAGGTAACTTCCCCATGCTATGGTGAAAGGTAATTCTTTTACTATTACTATTTAGATTAATCTCCCTTAAATATGATATATTCACTATTTAAAATTTGACTTAAAAAGGATATCGCTTTATTGGTCGGTTGGTAATTCATTTTAATATGGTTTAAACTTGAATAATCAAGAATACCGCCAGATTATTCGGTTGATAATTAAATTTTCTTACCGCCTATATGGCAGGTTTATTTTGGTTCCGCCTTTATGGCTGGTTGGACTTAATTTGACTTAATCAGGTTATCGCCTATATGGACGGTTGGTAAAATAATCACAAGTTAATATATTATATTAAGGGAGATATCTAAATAGTAATTAGTAGAAGTTGATCCTTTTACCTTAGCATTTTATTTTTCAGCTTTTACTTTACCGCAATTACTTTTCATCATTTTTACTTTATGTCTTTTACTTTTAAGTTTTTACTAGCCCTAGTTATGTGTCGTAACTAAGTTAGTTATCTGGGGTTATGATGAATTCTAATATCACCGGTTTATAATAGATTATTTTCTAGTTTGGGTAATTTAAAGGTTTACTTACTAAGTCCTAAGCTTAATGCTTCTTGTTGTCTGATCACCAATAAGATTGATGCGGTAAATCTAAAATAAACGTGACAAAAGGAATTTTAGGTTTCAGCCTTAGACTTAATAGCCCACGATCTTCCTTGAAGATAGATAACCCTTTAAAAGATTTCCCTACAGGATAGACAATACCTGTCGGGCGGGGGTAGCCATAATTGGAACTTAAACTTAATGAATCCAGATAATTTGGTTGACATAGACATATGGTTCAATTGGGTTAAACTGGGTATTTGCGTCTGACAATCGATAGAGATTTTTGCATAATTTAGTGTTCCAGGTTAGTAAACCAATTTATTACACAACCATGAAATAATCACTTCATCTTTTAAAAGATATTAGAAAGATTCACAACCCCAGATAGTTTTTAATATTGAATTTTCTTAAACCTACTTTTGTGCAATTTTATTTACTTGTTTTTAAATTTAGAATCATCACCATTTCAAATCAATCAATCAACCTGTTAGAGACTAGTAATCATTTGACCTCATAAAATTAATAGATTAGGTATTAAGTCCTCGTAGGATCGATACTTTTTATACTACTTGAACGATACGTACGCTTGCGTTATACGTGTGTGTTTACGCCGGTCAAGTTTTTGGCGCCGTTGCCGGGGACTTATTTTTCTTGAGTTATTAATTTTGAAGTTATCTAATTTACTTGTATCTAATTTTCTTTATTTTTATCTGTAATTTTTATTTCTTTCTTTTGTTTTCAGGTGATTGAAAAATGGAACATTATTGGGAGATTGAGAGATCACGAGCTTTACTAGAAGATATACCCCAAAACTGGGAGTAACAGTCTGGTTTTCTGAGGCCTGTTGTTCAGCCCAACGACTATCACTGGATGTCAGAATCAAGCAAACTACATTTGCTCAACAGAACGAAATGGGGAGATGTGTAATATGTGATGGTAACCACCCGAGCGATCAATGTATATACCTTTCAGGGTGGCAGAATTATTGGAATCATTCAAGGTATGAAGAACCATCATACTTTCCATCTTATCCACCATCCATCTATGATCTTCATCAAGAACCAAAACCATCAGAGGAAGATCAGTTGATTCACATGCTCAAAAATTGGTTCGAGGAATGGGAAGCTCAATTTGATGCACAAATTCAGAGTCAAGCAGCGTCTATACAAAGGATGACAGATCAAGTTAGACAATTAACAGATAACCTGAATCACATATCTCACGGAGCAAATTCAAATAATACTTAAGAAGCATTCGAATATCCTGAGATTCATCATGACATCATAACAGAGGACGAAGCTGAATAGTATCAAGAAACAGAGGTATCAGTTCAGGAACCCAAACCAACAAAGTCTTTGTTTAATTTGTATTATTCAGACTCTGACGAGGATTAAGAAGCTGAGCTGTTTGTACCAACTGCACCAACAAAGGAGGATGAAACTTTCTATCCTTCAAATGAAGATCTTGGAGCTTCCATTGCACAAATGTTTGAAGAAGATCTACCTGAGCCAATCATTTCACTCAGATCAGAGGATGAAGACCTAAAAATAGACATAATTTTACATCCTCAGATTGACACTTATGGGGCATGCATTTCACAGATGACGGATGAATAATTGAATACGGAAATTTTAAAATTCATCTGTAAAGAAAAGGTGGAGCAAGAAGCAGAGCAAATGGAGGAGCAAATGTCTGAACTTATTAAAAATCCAGAGCATTCAGGCGAAACATCACTGTTTTGGGGAGTACAAATCAAAGATATCACCCAGAAGCTTGACAGAATGGAACTTCCATTCCAAGTCAAGCACCATACGAGACCTCCTGATTTTATTTCTTTCTTTTCAGGAACCACTGGAGCAATAAAGGTTAAAAAGGTGGCACAAACACTGAATGGGACAAAATTCTTTTTACCACCTTACCGTTGGAAGAGACCCTTCAAAAGTAACGCACATGGGAATGTCTTTAATAGGACATCCAAAACGACGCTGAAACCACCTTGATGGATGGATTTCAGTCACGTCTGGCTGAAGACGAAAAATTTAGCGATAGTAGGGAGGCAACCCATGCAATTTGTTGTAATTTCTGTTTTCATATTTTGTGTATACATGTTGTAGAATTTTTAATTTTGTGTGTTATTTTTGTAGGGAAAAGCACAAACTGAGCATTTTAAGACAGAAGGAATGATGTTTGGCAATCACAAAGAAGAGAGACAATTCATTAGCGATGGCTGAGTAAGGAATGAAATATTGAGACACATCCTAATGGATTTATATACCAAACGATTGGCGTATTGCGTACACAATTCTGTTGCCTTAATTATTGCTTTGATTTGCTTTTCTGTTGTAATTATATTTATTTTCGTAGACAGAATCCAGACTTTTTGACCTTTCACAATTTCTTTTATTGTTTAGCTAACAATCGTCCTTTGGAAGAAACTAGTGCTATTATTACTCACCCTTTTAAGGTGTTATAAATTCAACTCATCATTGCACTTTTGAAGACATCAAGAGTAAAACATGGAATCCACTTCAAGAAGACGAGTTGAAAACATTTGTGTGTTTTGCGGTACTAGTGTTGGTACTAAGCCACAATACGTAGAAGCAGCACATGAATTGGGTCGAGTCTTAGCTGCAAGGAATATGCACAGTATATGGCGGAGGCAATCTTTGACTTATAGGGATCGTTTCAAAGGCCGTACAGGAGGGAGACAGTAACGTTTTGGGAATCATCCCAAAACCCTTGGCATAGGAAAATCTTATTGGATTATCAAACGGAGAGGAACTGATCGTACCAGGTATGTCTGAACGATTGGTAGAAATGATTAATCGTGCTGATGCTTTTATTGCTTTGCCAGGTGGCTTGGGCACATTGGAGGAAATTTTTATAGTGTTATCTTAGGCGAACTTGAATATACACCAGAAACCACTTGGGATGTACAACGTTGAAGGATTTTATGATTTTCTTTGTGTGTTTCTTGATGATGCTCGGAGAAATAGGTTCGTGTCAAAACCTATGAAAGAAATCTTCTTCACTGCCAGAACTGCTCCGGATCGAATTGACCAAATCTTAGCCTATGAACCACAAGTTGACCCTATCCTTTCAAAGATAAATTGGTCCGAAGACGATCGTGGTAAGAGGCGTCAGATTAATCTGGATCTTAACCTTTAATTTCCTGTAGAATTTCAGCTAACCAGATATTATCTTCTAAACTCTTCTTCTACTGTTTAAGACATTGGGGACAATGTCTCATTTAGGTTTGGGGGGGGAATTAGTTGATCAGTACCTTGTTTTTAGTTTGTGTGTTGCTTTTATTTTTAGTCCAAAATTTTTCGAAAAATACAAAAAAAAAAATTGAAAAATTTTCAAAAATTACAAAAATATTTTGTGTTTTTGTTTTTGTTTTTTTTTTTTTATTTTGACTAAAAATGTGAAATTGGTAAGAGATAGATGTGTAAGGAATTTCCACTCCTGAGACGTATCTCAAACCATTTTTGAAACAAGTTAGTTTTTGTTTATTTCTTTTTAAATTATTTAATTTGTAAATTCTCCATAAAACTGACTAAAATGGATCTTCATATGCTCAGTTAGCAGATATTATCAACATGCATTGTAACATACGGACATGAGCTAAAAATTGAAAAGTTTGTAATATTCAGTGCTCTAGTTTAATTGGAGGAAGCATCTCAAAAGTGATGGAGTAAAAAAAAATCTGAGATCCGAGTTATTAAGTCTGTAAGGGTGTTTTAACACCTAGTGCCCTAAAGCCAACTGGTTTGGGAGTCACTGGCCCAAAGCTCGCTACATGGATTAAATATGCTGCAAAAATATATATATCTAAAGTCTGAGTAATTAAGTCTGTAGTGGTGTCTTAACACCTGGTGCCCTAAAGCCAACTGGTTTGGGAGCCATCGACCCAACACTCGCTACATAGATGGAAGATATTGCATATAAATAAAAAAAAAATCAAAAATCAAAGAAAAAATCAGAAAAATGAGAAAAATTATTCCATTGCTACAAAAAGGTGTGAATTCCTCTCTTATCAACTGCACTTGTGACTGTTGTGGGCAAAAATGAGTTGATTAATATTTTGTTGGCTATGTATATGGAGAATGGTAAATATAACCGGAGAATTTACTTATTCGGTAATTTAGAAAGAAAGAAAGAAAACAACTAGTAACTTGGAGTATAAATTACACCTGATTAGTCACTAATTTCTTTACTCTCTTTTCGCTTGTCTTTTTGCTTTTGTGTCCATTAGTTTCACTACATTTTTACTTTTGTAAAATGTTTGTGGGTATCATTGCTGTAAACCCTCACGAGACTACAACTCGTCCACTAGGGACACCTAGGGGTTTAAAGGCTTGTTGCATACGCTAAATTCAACTGTGATCCCTACGAAAGTGGCTTAGTTAAATTTTATTTTAAAGATGTTTATGTTATTTTATTCTATGTTTTGCTCGAGGACTAGCAAAATGTTAGGTTTGAAGGTGTGATGAGTGGTAATTATATCACTATTTCCCACTAATTTAACCTAATATTTTGTATAGTTTCTTGAGTTTTGTGAATATTTTGATGTGTTTTGTGTTATTTTTTAGATAAATAAAGTTTCAGGACTCTCTGGAGGTGATTTGGGCCCAAAACAGTGAAAATTGGACAAAATGGCATTTTCGTAATTCTGCGCGTCGCGACGCGCAAGCCTATGGCGTCGCGACGCCTAACATGCACCAAGACTTGCTAACGTGCAACGGGTCCACAAGTCAGAATCTGAGAAATTTGACTTTGCTAATGTGCGTCATGCCACGTGTCACCATCACAGTCGATCTGCTAACGTGCGTCGTGCCACGTGTCATCATCCTACGGTGCCGACAGTCACCATCGCCACGTGTCGCCATGTGTCACTCCACGTGTCTTCCATGTCATCATCCACATCACCGGTTGACCGAGTCAAAGTGCCACATCATCGCCACGTCATCATCAACCAATCACAGCGTGCCATGTGTCATCATTCTATGGTGCCGACAGTCACTTTCACCACGTGTCGCCACGTCAACACCACGTCAGCGCCAATTATTGACTCATTTATCCGTAATTGACACGTGGCGATAAGAATCTGAAATCAGCCAATCAGAAACCGCCACGTGTCGCAATAATTGAACTCCCAACTACCTTGCCTCGTGTCACCTTATCCAGAATCTGAAGCGACGAACCAGAAACTGCCACGTCAACAATGTCCCGCGTCGCGACGCGAGCTGGGCGTCGCGACGCCGACCCCCTACTGACGCCTATAAATAGAGCTCGAAATTTCAGTTTCAGATGTACCTTCCTCTCTAATTTCTCTGATGTAAATAAGGAGTTTTCTATCTAGTTTCTCTTAAATTTTAGTTTTGTAATTAATTTTAATTACGTTTTGTAATAATAGTAATTTACTTTCTTTACTTTTTACAGTTTTTACTATTCACCATGGGAGGTAACTTCCCCCTGCTATGGTGAAAGGTAATTCTTTTACTATTACTATTTAGATTAATCTCCCTTAAATATAATGTATTCACTATTTAAAATTTGACTTAAAAAGGATACTGCTATATTGGTCGGTTGGTAATTCATTTTAATCTGGTTTAAACCTGACTAATCAAGAATACCGCCAGATTGGTCGGTTGATAATTAAATTTTCTTACCGCCTATATGGCAGGTTTATTTTGGTTCCGCCTTTATGGCTGGTTGGACTTAATTTGACTTAATCAGGTTACCGCATATATGGACGGTTGGTAAAATAATCACAAGTTAATATATTATATTAAGGGAGATATCTAAATAGTAATTAGTAGAAGTTGATCCTTTTACCTTAGCATTTTATTTTTCAGCTTTTACTTTACCGCAATTACTTTTCAGCATTTTTACTTTGTCTTTTACTTTTAAGTTTTTACTAGCCCTAGTTATGTGTCGTAACTAAGTTAGTTATCTGGGGTTGTGATGAATTCTAATATCACCGGTTTATAAGGGGTTATTTTATAGTTTGGGTAATTTAAAGGTTTACTTACTAAGTCATAAGCTTAATGCTTCTTGTTGTTTGATCACCAATAAGATTGATGTGGTAAATCTAAAATAAACTTGACAAATGAATTTTAGGTTTCAGCCTTAGACTTAATAGCCCAAGATCTTCCTTGAGGATATATAACCCTTTAATAGATTTCCTTACAGGATAGACATATACCTGTCGGGCGGGGGTAGCCATAATTGGAACTTAAACTTAATGAATCCAGATAATTTGGTTGACATAGACATATGGTTCAATTGGGTTAAACTGGGTATTTACGTCTGACCATCGACAAAGGCTTTTCCATAATTTAGTGTTTCAAGTTAGTAAACCGATTTATTACACAACCATGAAATAACCACTTCATCTTTTAAAAGATATTAGAAAAATTCACAACCCTATATAGTTTTTAATATTGAATTTTCTTAAACCTACTTTTGTGCAATTTTATTTACTTGTTTTTAAATTTAGAATCATCACAATTTCAAATCAATCAATCAACCTGTTAGATACTAGTAATCATTTGACCTCATAAAATTAATAGATTAGGTATTAAGTCCTCGTGGGATCGATACTTTTTATACTACTTGAACGATATGTGCGCTTGCGTTATACGTGTGTGTTTACGCCGGTCAATATCCCAGCAGAATAAGCTTTTGCCTCGAGGTCAGAAGTTTAGGTTTGTTGGATATCCTTCAAATACAAAAGGATATTTGTTCTATGATACCGAGCATCGAAATGTGTTCGTAGCTTGCTTCGCAAAATTTCTAGAGATAGGATTTTTGTCTAAGGTGGTGATCATAGACAGGTTGAACTTGATGAAGTACAACCTGATACCAATGAACCAACGGAGGAACCTGAAGTTCAAGAAGATGAAGAACCTTCAACAAAGACACTCCGTAGGTCACAAAGGGTATCTAGACCTCCTGAACGCTTGTATTTTATACAGGAAAAGAGTCTCGATGTTCTCTTAGTTGAAGAGACTGACCTTTTTACCTATAGAGAGTCGATGTTGGACATCGACTCAGTGAAGTGGCAATATGCCATGAAATCCGGGCTAAGAGGAAAGCAGTTGTTGTACACTTGGATGGGGTGAACAAGTCCTTGGTGGAGTACGAGGATTTGGCCCAAATTGATTTTGAAAAGAGCTTGGCCGATCTTGCTACAGCTGATGAGATGATGCAGATGGAGTGGCGACAGTTGAGAGAAGTATTTGCGGTCCTGAAGGACAAAGTGCCTACTGAGGAAGTCCAATTGCCGCCATCCAATTGCTGACTTTGTAAGTTACTTATATTATTTTTATTCTTCTGTAATAGTTAGGATGTTGCATCGTCCGTCTCTATAAATTGCGATATTAAACGTTACCCCGTTTTCATTTCAATAATAAAGCATGCAATTTTACTGACGTATTTCGTTCTTATTCGAAGAACGCTATATTCTCATGTTCCCACAACGAAGGCAGATGTTTTTTCAAATTTTTGCTATTTATCGCTCTGTCATGCCCTCCTCCATCTAGATTTCTTAAATGATAAACCCCATTTGGTAATACGCTTTCTACCTTGAAAGGTCATTCCCAATTGGGCGACCATTTACCGTATATAGGACTTTTAGTATCCAACGACAGTATTGTTTTCCATACTAACTCTCTTTTTTTGAATGATTTAACCATGACCTTTCGATTATATCCTTTGGCCATCCTTTCTTTCTGTGCTTCTAAGCGATTCATGATATCACATTTAACATCGTCTAGCTCTAATAGATTTTGGATCATCACTTCATTATAATCTTCTGGCTCCAATTTATCCTGCAACGCCACTCTCTTGGATTTGACATTGACTTCTACCGGTAATACGACCTTCTGACCATATACTTACTGGAATGGTGTAATTGAGGTGCTTGTTCTTGGCGATGTCCTATATGCCCACAAAGCTTGACCCAGGCATTCGTCCCATTGCCTGACATTGTCTGTTATCATCTTTCAAATTAAGCCTTTAAGGATTTATTGGATGACTCGGCTTGACCATTTGACTGAAGGTAGTATGGTGTAGAATTTACTAACTTAATTCTATATTAACTCAAAAAACACTTAACTCTTTCACCGTTCAGAGAAGTCCCATGATCTACCATCAGTGTTTGGGGGATACCGAATCTATGAATAATATGTTCTTTAATGAATCTGATAATTCGCTCTTGAGAAATTTCTACTACCGGTATTGCTTTCACCCACTTGGTAAAGAAATCTATAGTAGCGACAATGATGAACGTGTGTTTTTTGCTCGATGCATGATAGATTTTTCCTATCAAATCAATCGCCCATCCTTTGAACGACCATGGTTTTATGATGAGGACCATTTCTATTATTGGTGTTCGTTGTATGGACCAATGTTTTTGACACGCTATGCATCCCTTTGCGTATACTATGCTAGATTCTCCCATTTTGGCCAATAATATCCATTCCTTATGATCAATCACCTCATTTTCACCCCAGCTTGATGGGTCCCACAGACCCCTTCATGAACCTCAGCCATAATAGTCTTGGCCTCTGACGGCCCTACACACCTTAATAGCAAACCATCTTGGCGCTTCTTGTACAATACATCCCCTGATACTATAAAGTTTAAAGCCTTCAATTTTAGCTTTCGATCTTCTCTATTCTCTGGATTCTTTAAGAAATCCATGATCTCTCTCCTCCAATCATTTCTGTACCAGTTTTCAATGTCTAAAACGTCAACCGCATTCTTTCGTCTGACTAGAGCTGGTTTGGTCTTTCCTCTTCCACACACACTGTCAATCCTCATCTTTTTATATCCTGAAGCCGCTTGGGCCAGTTCATTAGCTACCTCGTTCCTCGTCCGTGGGACGTGTTCTAACTCTACGTTATCAAATTGATCTAACAGTCCTTGAGTTATCTCTAATAATGCCATAACTGACGGACTTTGGTATCTAAAGGAACCCATCACCTGTTGGACCACTAGTTGTGAATCTCCCTTAATGGACACATTTTTCACTCCCATGTCAAGTAGCATTCCCAATCCAAATATTAAAGCCTCGTATTCGGCCTGATTATTGGTACAACATTCGTCCAACGTGACAATGAAACGAAATCGGTCTGTTCGCATAATTTTTTGTTGATACGCGTGTAAGGTTCCAAACTTCCTGAGACAAAGTCCCAGAAAGAGGTATTTGATTCCAAGAAATTCCTCCAAGGGGCGCAAGCACACAGATTACAACCCTAAAGATTACAAAGCTAAGACAACTACGAATTTAAATTTCTTGCTCATTTTGAGTCTTTTTTCCTTCTTTTTTTTCTTCTATGTGTGGGTCCTTTGTAGTATAAAGTCTTGCCAACTGTTCGAGCAGTTAATTCGCTTTCTTCAGCCCATTAAATCCCCACGTCTGCTGCTTGCGTGTAACTGTCGGATCGTGTGCAACTGCTGGGTTGTGCGCTCTGGTAACCGCTAGATCGTGGGGGTTACTGCAAAGCTATGCAGTAACCTTAGGTTGTGGGTCTATCTGTAACTGGCTAACTATAAGACACATGTTCGTGTGACAATCGCCCTATATCAATCACATATTCGTTCTTATTCCATCGTTCTTCACTCGTTGCGAAATTCTTTCTTCATCTGTCGTCCATCATGATTCTTGGTCGATTCTTTCTTCATTCTTCGTCCTAAGTGACATCATATCTCTTCGTCCTTTAGCAATTATTTTTCTGTGAACAACCCCATTATTCTTTAATTGGGGTATTATTACACAATCGTAGTATAAAACGACAATGAATATTGTAGTACATAGAGCCAACTATATGATAATTTATTTACGTGAGAGAGAGTAATGATATATAGACGAAAAGAAATTAAATAAGAACTAAACATTTGTCAATCATAATTTTTTGACTTAAAACTTTAACATAAATTTTATGACATTGATCTTATGAAATTTAATGATATATAAATATATATTATTAAATATTAGTTGGTTTGAATATATCCAATGTAGATATTTAAGTGATCTTGTGAGAAAAATATAACAAATTATACTGTAATATGTTAAGTGAGAAAGGAAAAAGCTTCAAGCTAATATGAAAAAAAAAAAAAAAAAAAGTCCTAGATTTTAAAATGTCTCATCTTTGTCCCGTTATTATTATTATTTTTATTAATCATGAAGTTCATCTTGTTCACATTTAGTTAAATATCACGTCCCAACAAGAAAATACATCATAAACAATGTGACATTCATCAGGTGAAGTGTAGACAATATGAAATAAAAAATATACATAATAGTGTAAAATCACCACTTTCTCTATAAAAATAATTACATACACTATAAGGAATTATATTTTTTGTGACGAAAATTTAGTTGGAAAATAAATTTCGCCAACTTTTAGTTGCGAAATTGTATTTTGCCACTAAAATTAAATTTTAGTGGCAAAATATAATTTCATCACTAAAATTTATATTTAATGGCGAAAAATAATTTCGCCACTAAAATTAACTATATAGCACATTATTTAGATTTTTTAAAGTTATACTATTTTATTTTAAATTTTTATACAAATTTTGAATCATTAATAAATGATAGATATTTAAAGTTAAAAATAACATTTAATAATATATATATATATATATATATATATATATATATATATGTCATTAAATTTCATAACATCAAATGGCTCAAAATTTATGTTACAAGTTTAATTCAAAAAATTAAAATTAAAACAATTAAAATTATGCATGCTATGTGATTGACATGTTTATGTAGTCAACTTCATTAGAGAAAGTCATCAGTTACTGCAATTACGTACATATCACAATTTAAGGTGTGTTGTAATGACATGGCATGCCATATTATGCATTCATGGTGCTCTCATCCATGTTGCCCCCATTCAACATCAATGGTGTTTTTGGTAAAGAGTATTTTCATAGAATATAAACTAGTTTATAAGTTATGGAATAAATAATAGAGTATAAGATAACGTCAAAAAAACTCATGTTGTGAGATTATAATTTGTGTACGTTAACGCTAGTATTAAAGTATATATTTGGTAGAGCGTCGGAACACTAGTGTAATGCTCTAGCGAAACTAAGGCTCACAATTGTTCTCACTTGGGAGACTAAAAGAGAATTAAATATAGGGATGATAGAAATTTTCAAGGGGACGGGAACCCTCCCCAGGAATCGAGGATGAAAAAAAAAACTAATTAGTCCCCCTTTTAATCTATATATTACTCCTCCCACATAAATTATCATATAGTTGGCTATATGTACTACAATATTCAATGTTGAAACGTTTTATATGATCATGTCATAACACTGCATATCATTAAAAATAATATCCCAATTAAAGAATAATGGGGTGTAATTATTCTCAAGAAGATATTTACACAAATATTAAATAAAATTGCACAAAATCATTCAAGATAAATAAATATTTCAAGACAAATTCATTTACTTGATCATTTCTTGTGTATACACACATTCTCTTATCCTTTTTGTTTTTAACAATTTTATGTTAAAGTTTATGTACAAATCTGAAATTGTGTATATCATGACATTTAAATTCTATTTAGTGTAATTTTTCAAATATATCTTCTTTATGTTTATTTTTTGGCAAAAATGTAAAACTGAACCTCTAACTTTCAAGTTTTTTCATTTCAGTCCTCCAACTTTCAGTTTTGTCAATTCAGTCCTCTAACTTTCAATTTTTGTCAATTCAGTCCTCTGTTACAAATCGGTTACTGTTGTCGTTACTGCTGCCAAAACGACGCCGTTTAACGGAGGACTGAATTGACAAAAATTGAAAGTTAGAGGACTGAATTGACAAAACTGAAAGTTAGAGGATTGAAATGAAAAAACGTAAAAGTTAGAGGGTTAGTTTTGTATTTTTGCCTTATTTTTTTTACAAGTAGAGCTTTTACCTACAAAAATAAAACTTATTTCGTTATCAATGAAATTTTTTTATTAAAAATTTTAAAATTACTTTAGTAGTTAAGTTTTTTAAAAATTATGTTATAAAATATTATTTATTTATTTATTAAAAGAAATTTTACAACCTCTAATCTCAAAAACTCAAAAACTCAAAATTTAAACTTCTCCAATTGAGGTAAAATAATTTTTGAATCTCCAAAAACTTAAAAGCTAAAATCGAACAACCAAAAAAAATGAAAAGATCTTGTTGAAGGTGAATTTTGGTCTCAGGACAATATGGGAATATCACTCCCGAGGTAATCCTCCTTCAATAGTGAATTTGTTTGGTTATGGGGGAAACCAAAAGAAAACTTAGCAGAAGGTAGATAATGCGTCAATCAAACAATGAGATTTAACGTGGTTCGGTGGATTTTTATCCGACCTACGTCCACGGACACAAACAGGACTATACTTTTTATTGCTGAAACTTGTATTTCTTGTGCTTTACAAGTTTAATCACAATGAGATCGATATTGATTCTGATGCCCCTTACACATAATCTACCCTTCTATTTATAATAGTGAAGAAATCAGACTCCTTCTAGTATGAGGATTCCTAATTGAAGCAACCTCATTTTCCCACAAGGATTCATAATCAAATCTACATCTATTCCTTTTATCCTTCTAGGACACTGGTTTCATCAGTATTCTTTATGAAGGTAGGACTGTCTCCTTTCCCCGTAGGGACATGACGTCTTATCTTCTGGTGCACGCCTTGCCATATGCTCGGTTTTCATGTGATCGGTCATAATGGTTCTTTGAACTGAGAATGATGTTGTCGATCTGATAATGCTCGGTCATTCGAACCAAAGTGATCGGTTGCCGACCATAAAGTGCTCGGTCTCTTCCTGTTGTGGTCGGTCTGTAACCATAAGGTGCTCGGCCTATTATTGCAAAGTGCTCGGGCCCTTGCTACTGGCTTTTTATGGGTAGGGTCGGCATCAATGATCCTGAACAAGAATGGGATTTACCTTTTTGCCCATATCGTGTTGCTTTAAATACAAGAGTGCCTGAAAACACCATCAACATCTGTCCCCTAGTTCTCGGTTCCAACGAGCATACAAGTTGGTGCCGGGAACTATATAAAGATGGTGTGTTGATTACTTTGCTTGGTGGTCGATCCGGAGTCGAATCAAAATTTTCCGTTGCCTCTTTTCAAGCGTCTTTTCTTGAGACGCGCAACCGTCATGTCTGTTTAAATGCCCATCAAATCACCTTTAGGGTTTCTTCTGAGTCTGACACTTGTCAAACATCCGTCGGGTTCCCGCCAAAAGCAGGAGAAGATCGACCATGCAGAGGCGTCTTAATAGTGTGCTGATCTCAACCGTTTATTTGTTTTTGGCAGACCTCTTTTGCAGTTGACACTTGGCGTCCATCCGGGACTCTATTACGATCCGATTGTTGGAATTATTCCGACGTTGTAATGAGAAGGTGAACCGATATCCTTGTAAAAAATCCTATTAACTTCAAAAAACTCTTCTTCCCTTCGGCTACGAAGCATCTGATTTAGTTTTACTCAAAGTTCTTCAACGTATTCGCCGTTTTTCCGAGCATAGATCAAGTAAGTTTCTCAAACGACCTTCTTCCTCTTCCTTTTTTTCTTATTTATTGTGCTTTGCTGTTTCTCCTTTTTCATTTGTTTTGATACTTGCTAGGGAGAGATTTTATTGAATACTTTGCTTAGGGCACTTAGAACTTCATAGATTTAGTTTTTTCTGGAAACTTAGGATAGCTTGCGAATCCCTTGGTCGTTTTTTAAGAATATGGTTGTAGACTGACCTTGCCCTTTTATTTTTCGGACGTCTAGGATGTCTGATGACAGTTCTTCCCCTGAAAACCCTGCTAAAGCCTTGGCCCCTATTGCTGAAGAGCTTTCCTCTGGCTCGGGAGCACCCAGCGTGGAAGACCTTGATACTACCCCCAGCCCTTCCGAAATTGAACAAGATACTTACCATCAGAGGGTTCCTCGGAAGGATCCGGAGCCTGGTGACTTTGACAGCTCGGCTCTGGACATGGTTCGGCCCTCTAAGATAACCGAGGATGATCTAGCACTGCTTCGGCAATGATATGACATCCCGATAGATATTGCTCTTGAGGTCCCTCTCCCATGTGATCGTGCCAGTCAGCCCGACGATGGTTCTGTGGCCCTTCTTCCAGCTTTCTTCGAGTGCGGGCTCTGGTTGCCAATTCAACCCTACTTCGCCTGGATGCTGGCCGAGATGGAGATCGCCCCCTGTCAACTAAGTCTAAACAGTTGGAGGATCTTGGCCGGGTTGTATATAGCTTGGCATCGAGCGGGGCTTGGCGAACCTTCTTTTGAAGAAGTGAAGAGGTTATATCGGTTGAAGGCCAACCCAAGGACTCACCACGGTTGGTACTACCTCTCTGCTTATGACAGTTCGTCAAACGTTGTCCAAAAACTCCCTGACTCCAACAAGAATATCAAAGATCTTTGGTTCTGGGCCACTGGAGATTGGGGACGGACCCTGAGATCGGATGGAGATGAGATCTTGGTTCCGGACATCTCTTTTTTCTATTCCTCCTAGCCTGTTGGAGGGATGCTCCCAAGGTCTCCCACCAGGTCCAGAAGCAGGTATTCTGGGCTCGGCGGTATGCCGCTCATTGGAGGGAGTTGGTAAACGATGCGGTATTTTTTGAATCGGGACTTGTTCGGGCCATTCCTCCCAAGGTCTCGGGTCGGATAGGTAGATGCCTGTTGATCTTCTAGCCAACTCCCTCGTTTATTTATCATGTTTGATGTCGTCTCTCTTCTTCTTTATTTTTTTTTTGTATGCTCAGGTCCTAAACCTTTCTTTTGTCTTTGTTGTTTTTTTTTTTTCCAGGTATATCGAAGAGACCAAAGTACCTTGATCGTTTGACCGGTGCTGCGAAGAAAACTAGCCCAGGTGGAGCTGGTACTTCTCGGAAACGACCTGAATCTTCTAAGGATAGAAAGGTGATTGCAGGGGTAGAACGGCCGAGCTCTCAAGGTCTATCTTCATCTCCCCGGGTGCCCCCAATGGGTGTTACCCGTCCTGATAGCCCTCCAAGACCTTCCCGGAGGAGGAAGCGTCGGTTTGGAGCTGTGGATACTCAATTGAGGCGGGAATTGGAGGAGGAGGAGGAGGCTCCGAGCAGAGAAGCTCCAGTTCGGTAGGAGGGTCCTTCCAAGAAATTGAAGGGTTCCGTGGTTCTTGGAATTGATGACCTCGGGAAGAATATTAGGGAGGCTACTTCCCATTTGGTGTCGGCTTTTAATGAGCTGGCCGGGGCCGTTCCTCCTGCGAAGATTGCGAGGTTTGAGGACCTTTCACCCGAGGAGGTAGTTGCAAAGTTGTGCTCCCAGCTGGCCCAGGTTGCTTTTGTTACTTCTCTTCTATATTTGTGGTGTGTTTCAGACTTTGTTTTTATTTTCCTAACTTCTTTTTCTTCTCGGCAGGCAAATTATTTGGCGGCCAAGAATAAGGACCTATTTATAAGCCTTTTGTCCGAAGGAGGCCAAGCCCAGAGGCTTCAGAATCATCTTTCTGAAGTGTAGGCCAAGCTGGCTAGTGCCGAAGAGAGGAATAGGGATCATGAGCTTGCCGCGGTTGAGGCTGTCAAAACAAACAAAGCTCTTAAGGCTGCTGCTACTCTAGAGCGCAAGAACGCTGAAGAAGCTAGAGCAAGTTTGGTGGATGCCCGGGCTGAGAACGGGCTCCTCAAGGTGGAGGTAGGCAGTGTGGAGTATAAGTTGCGGGCCAAGGATGAGGAACTGGGACGGGCCCGTGCCGAGCTTAGGGATAGGGAACTTGAGTGGGAGGCCGAGAGGGACTCCATTCGTCTTGAAGGGGTCGGTGATTGTGCGGAAATCATCCCCATGGTTCTACCTGATTTAGACATGGGTCATATTCATGCGGCCATCCGTTTTTGTAAAGGGGAAATGTCCGAGGAAGAGTTTCAGAGGTGGCTACCCCCTCCTCCCGAAGAAGTGATGGATCCCGAATCGATTTCGATCGCCCTTGTTTTCCCAGCTCCTCAAGAAAACCATCCTAAGGTTCCTGCTCCTGGCGAGGACTATCATGAGGTTCCACCTCCAATATTTGAAGTAAGGGCCTCACAGGTTGCCGAGGTTGAAGCTGATGTCCCCCCTCCTGAGACCTAGCCGATCCATCCGTCGTCTGAGCCGGCCGAGGAAGAAATTCTTGCTCCTGTGCGGGCTGATTAAAAAGGGGTAACCCGGACGGGGCCCTGTGTACACTTGTCTTTTTTTTTTTGTAATAACACTTCATATTTTATTCGAGTATATATATATATATATATAATATATATATATAATATATATATATATATCTGTGTTTTCTGCTCTTCTCTTCTGTTCCTTGTTCCGGGTGTTCTTCTTCAAATGATTATTTAAGGCTCGTTCGTGAGGGGATAGTACGAACCGAGACCCAAATTATTCGGTGGTCGAGGATTGACTCTGAGTTGTGAAGAACACGGATGGTGAGATGCAACTGGTGGGACGTAACCCGAGCCCGAGCTGTAAGGAACATTTGGCCCTGAGGGAATGTTACGTCCCTAGTCCAAAAGATAGACTCGGTGGGATGTGGCCCGATCCCGAGCTATAAGGAATACTTGGCCCTGGGGGAATGTTACGTCCCCAGTCCAAAAGATAGACTCGGTGGGATGTATAATCAAGTGGCCTCGGTGGAACGAAATTCAGCCCCGAGCTGAATAACTGAATGGCCTCGACGGAACGTAATCCAGCCCCAAGCCTGATAACTGAATGGCCTCGGCGGAACGTAATCCAGCCCCGAGCCTGATAACTAAATGGCTTCGGCGGAACGAAATCCAGCCCTGAGCTAAATATCCAAGCGGACTTGCTCCGAAGGGAAGGGAATCAACCTTTGAAGCCCTATCGAATCTGTCTTGGGCGTCCCCTTTTCAGACCGATGAAAAAAAAACAAAAACAAAATTTTGGAAAATAAAACCAAAAAAGTGTAAACAATAACACGGATACCTCATAACAGCGTCCTGTCCGAGGCCTCCAAAACAAAATTCTGAACCTTTCAATTCAGTGTCCCGCGAACCAGGATTTGGATCAGAGAGCGTTTAAATGGTAAGGGCACATCCTCTATACGTCGGGTCACTGTGGAGCCTGTGTATTGTACGAGGGCTCCTCCTTAACACGCTGGAGCAGGCACACGCTACAGAGGCTCAACGCATCCCCGTGCTGCGCCTCTCTTGGATCCAAATGATGAATGGATCAAAGAGTGTTCGGGATACTAAGGGCACATCCATCCTTAGGTCCGACATCACTGGAGCTAGCAATCGTCACGGGGGCCTCTTCACTCCCCGTGCTATGCTTTCCCACGGATCCATTACATCGGGTAAGTGAGGATCAAAGAGTGTTCGACACATTAAAGGCATATTCCTCCTTATGTTCGGTAACACTGGAGCAAGAAATCGCCACGGGGGTATCATCCCTCCCCGTGCTATGCTTCTCACGGATCCTATTCATCGAGTATGTCCCTGAATATTTCGAGGACCCCGAGCTGAAAAGGACATTCGGTTCTGGGGGAATGTCCCATCCCCAGACCAATGAGCATGACTCGGTGGGACGTAACCCGACCCCGAGCTGAATAGTCAAGTGGCCTCGGCGGAACAAGATCCAGCCCCGAGCCGATTATCGCAGTGGCTTCGGCGGAACGTAATCCGGCCCCGAGGTGTTCGAAACATTAAGGACATATTCCTCATTATGTTCGGTAACACTGGAGCAAGCAATCGCCACGAGGGTATCATCTCTCCCCGTGCTACGCTTCTCACAGATCTATACTCTGATTCACTTTCGTCCCTGCTGTTTTAATGCTTGTATGGAATCGACTGATTCTGGTGTGACTTGTGCTTCTTTATGGTGGTAGCCGTGGTCGGGTAGTTGCGGGTTTTGTGCTTTTGACCCTAGACCGTTGTATTGAGTATGTCCCCGGAGTTTTGAATATGGTTCACAAAAATTTTTATTTTTAGAAGAGTGGGTGAAAATTTTGGAAAAGAAAGTTTTATTTATATTTGGGGACATACTGCCCTTCTTACAACTCTCTGCGGGCCATTTTGAGAGAGGCTTTATATTGAATTTATGTCACTTGTCGGGTTACTGCAAAAGAAAAGAAGGAAGGGAGAATTTACTGAAAGTATTTTCTCAACATCTCGGCGTTCCATGGTTTTTTTAATCTTGTGTCGTCCAGCTGTTCTAGGATGTAAGCCCCTAGCTTTACCACCTCTGTGATTTTATAGGGCCCTTCCCACTTGGCAACTAACGAGCCCTCCTCTGGTCGTCGGGTGTTTAAGGTGACCCTTCTCAATACTAAGTCGCCCGGGAGGAAGGAGCGGGTTCGAACTCTTCTGTTGTAGAAGCGGGCCATTCTTTGTTGGTAGACTGCCGCTTTCATAGTTGATTTCACTCTCCTCTCCTCGATCAGGTCGAGGTGGTTTTTGATAAGTTCTTCATTCTGCACATTCCCAAAGTGGCGGACCCTGTGAGTTGCTACCCCGATTTCTGCTGGAATGACGGCCTCACATCCGTATGATAGGGAAAACAGTGTCTCCCCTGTGGAATCTTTGTAGGTCGTCCGATGCGCCCATAGCACTTCTGGTAATTCTTCGACCCATAAGCCCTTGTTTGATCTGAGCCAAGCTTTAAGGTTTGCCTTGATGGTTTTGTTTGTTGCCTCAACCTGTCCGTTTGACTTGGGATGGGCTGGCGAGGCGAATTTTAGAGCGATCTGGAGGTCTTCGCAGAGCTTCCTGAATCCCCTGCTATCGAACTGTTTTCCATTGTTAGTGATGATTGATCTGGGAATTCGAACCTGTAGATAATATTTTTCTTTAAAAACTATGTGGCCTTCTTTTCTGTGATGGTGGATAGTGGCTCGGCTTCTACCCATTTTGTGAAATAGTCTATGGCTACGATTGTGCACTTCGCCTGCCCTCACCCTTTTGGCATTGGCCCTATGATATCTAGCCCCCACTGCGCGAATGGCCAGGGGCTGGACATGGTGGTTAATTGTTCTGCCGGTTGATGGTGGATGTTGGCATTTTTCTGACAACCTTCGCATTTCCGAGCTACCCTCACACCGTCCTGATGCATGGTCGGCCAGTAAAATCCTTGTCTTAAGGCTTTAAAGGCGATTGATCTTCCTCAGGCGTGACTTCCACAGATGCCCGTGTGATTTCCCTGAGCACATAATCTGTTTCCTCTTCTGTTAAACATCTCAGGAGGGGTACGGTATAGCTCTCCGGTAGAGCACCCCTTCGATCAGGAAAACTTGGTGCTCTTGAATTTTAGCTCTTGGCCTCCTTTTTGTCTTTAGGGGTTTCCCCTGTTTCCAGGTATCCTAATCGGTTGCATCCATGAGTTTTTGCCTTCCTCTTCTACTATATCTACCTCCAGCTCCCCTATGCTTCTTTCTCGGAGGCATATGAGAGGGATTATTCTGGGGTCCTCGGTCTTCATTGAGGATGCGAGCCGGGCCAGGGAGTCTGCTTCACAGTTGTCTTCTCGTCCGATTTGTTCGAAGCGTACGTTCCCCACTTTCTCCATCAACTTTTTTACTTCGGCTAAGTAAGCTATCATAGTCGGCTCTCTGGCCTGAAATTCTCCATTTAGTTGTTGAATGGCTAGCTGAGAGTCACTCCTTACTACCACGTTGTGGACTCCCACTACTGTGCATAGCCTTAATCCGGCCAAAATTGCTTCGTATTCGGCTTCATTGTTTGTGGCTTTGAAAGCAAATTTCAAGGCAAGCAACACTTCTTCTCCTTCACTGTTTTTCAGTGCGATTCCTGCCCCATTGCCCTGTGAGCTAGCAGACCCGTCCACTGACATTTCCCATTTGCTTTCCTCCGTGTCAATATTTGGGGTTCCGCGAGTTCCGCAGCAAAATCTGCCAAGGCCTGCCCTTTTATTGCTATCCTTGGGAGGTAGGAAATGTCGTGCTCGCTTAGCTCCACCGACCATTTATTAACCTTCCCGAGGTTTCTGGTTTTTGCAAGATCTGCCGCAGAGGGTAATGTTGTAAACTCCGATAGGGTGGGCCTGGAAGTAGGGTCGTAATTTCTGTGTGCTGCAGTGATCAAGGATAGGGCGACTAGTTCATGCACGGGATATCGGGTCTCTGCATCCAATAGAGCTTTGCTGACATAGTATACTGGTCTCTGGATCTGGTCGGCCTCTTGCACCAATACCGAACTCACTGCGTGTTTTGAAACAGCCAAGTACAAGTATAATGTCTCTCCTGGGAGAGGTTTAGCCAGGAGTGGGGGTGCGCTAGATATTGTTTTAGCTGCTGGAAGGCCTCCTCACATTCCGGTGCCCAGTCGATCCCCTTTTGGGCCTTCTTGATGACTTTGAAGAAGGGTGGCATTTGTCGGTCGCCCGAGAGATGAATCGGTTGAGCGCGCGACCCTGCCTGTTAGACCTTGCACCTCTTTAATTGTTCTGGGGGATGTTAAATCTAGCACGGCTTGTATCTTCGGGGGTTGGCTTCTATGCCTCGGGAACTCACCATGTAGCCTAGAAATTTCCTGAGGCCACTCCGAATGCACACTTCTCTGGATTGAGTCTTAAATTGTGTTTTCTCAGAATTCGAAGGTTTTCTTTAGGTCAGTTACGTGACTCTTGGTTCTCTGGACATTGTTATCATGTCGTCCACATATACCAACATTGAAGTGCCTGGATGAGTGGTTTGAAAATTTTGTTTACTAACCTTTGAAAAGTTGCTCCTGCGTTCTTCAGTCCGAAAGGCATTACTTTGTAGTAGTACAGTCATTGATCGGTGATAAAAGTGGTTTTTTCCTCGTCTGCAGGATGCATCCTGACCTGATTGTACCCTGAGAAGGCATCCATGAAGCTTAGTAGTCCTTGGCAGGCAGTTGCGTCTACCATTTGATCTATATTTGGTAGAGGAAAGCTATCTTTTGGACACGCCTTATTGAGGTCGGTGAAATCTACACACATCCTCCATTTTCCATTGGATTTTTTTACCAATACTACGTTTGACACCCACTCGGGGTACTTTACTTCTCTGATGAAGCCGGCTTTTAACAGTCTTTCCACCTCGAATGCCACCGCTCTGCACCGTTCTTGGTTGAAGATCCTTCTCTTCTGTTTGACCGGTTTGAGTGACGAGTTTGCTGCTAAGCGGTGACTGATGAACTTTGGGTCAATCCCGGGCATGTCATTGTGTCCCCACGCGAAGATGTCGAGGTATTCCCGTAGACATTCTAGCATGCCATTTTTTAGGGTTTCGTCCAAGTTTCCCCCTATCTTTATGCTTTTTTCGGTCCGAATAGTCTTATTTCTTCTAACTCTTCAGCTGTTCCTAGCCGGGTGACTTTATCAGGGCGGGGACCTGGTTCTTTCCTCTCGTTCTCGCCCCTCTGCCTTTTCTTGGTGCCTTCTTCAATGCAGAGGGTCTCTCGTGAGAGAGTGGCAAAGCAGCTACGGGCTATCTTCTGACTCCCGCACATGATTCTGATCCCTTCCCTGGTGGGGAACTTTAGTTTTAAGTGATAGCAGGACATCGCAGCCTTTGTTTTCATCATAAAAGGTCGGCCGATAATGACTTGATAACTGCTCAGGCAGTTCACCACAGTGAAGTTTACCATAACTGTCCGGGTCCTGGGGTGAGTTCCGATGGTTGTTGCCAGTTGTATTCTCCCCAGCGGGATGACCGTTGAGCCTCCAAAACCGTACATGGGGGTGCCGTCATTAGTTAGGGTTACGTACTCCACTCCCAGGCTTTCTAAAGCTTTTTTGGAGATTATGTCTACCGCGCTTCCGGGATCTACCAGGATTCTATCTACCTCTGTGCCGCTGATTGTAGCTTTGATTATTAGCGCATCGTCATGGGGGAAACTCACCCCTCGAGCATCCTCGTCGATGAACATTATGGGTATCGACCGACTTCCTCGTGGCACTGGGGACCTTTCCGTTTCCAGCACTTCCGTCCCCTGTATTCGGCTATAGCTTTTTCTTGACCGGTTAGAGTCTCCAGCCAGTGTTTTCCCTTCTGCGATGATGTTCACCTGCCGGCTTCGTGCCCTCTGTCTGGCGGCCATGGCCTCATGGTTGATATAACTATTTAGATACTTATTTCGGGCTAGGTCCTCCATCTGTTCCCGCAGATCCTTGCATTCGTCTGTTGTGTGCCCTCTCAGATTATGATGTACGCAATAAGACTTCTGGTTCCTTTTATCCGGGGGGAATCTCCTAAGGTCGGGTTCTATCAAGAGGCCTTTTTCATGTATCTCCATGATGATTTGCCCTGGTGGCTTGCTCAGGGGAATATATGCTTCTTCTCGGACTACATGATTCACCTGGGTCGCGACCCCTCTCTCCTGATCCCTTCGAGACATTGGTTTGAATTCTTTGGGTCTCGGATTGAATTTTTTGAATTCCCTGTCCGGTCGTCGGGGGGCCTCTGTTCTTGTTGTTCTTTCTCGAATGGCCATCCCCCTTCGGGAGATCTTTTCTTCGCTTTCTAACAAGACAAATTTCCGCGCTACCTCCAGAGCGGTGGCATAATCTGGTGTGTCTTGGATTCTTAGGTGAGTCCACAGTTTTCCGATCCTTAGGGCTCCCTTTAAACTTTCCAGGGCCTCTTGGGACTCGTACCCTCCGACCTCGAGTACCATATTGTGGTACCTCTCGATGAAAATTTTTAGGGGCTCGTCATCTCCTTGCTTCATAAGCCTCAATTCTCCAATCGTCTTCTTGGGGACGCAGACCCCTTTAAAGTGTCGAACGAATGACCTTTTAAGCTGTGTGAAGCTTCCGATGCTCCCCGAGGCCAGACTTCTGTACAATAGGATGGCGGGTCCACCCAAAGTTAGGGGGAACACTTTGCAGATGGCATCTCCTACCACTCCCTGGACTTCCATTAACAGGACAAAGCTTTCGATGTGGGATTTCGGGTCAGAGTGGCCTTTGTAAGGTGCCATGGTCGGCATGTTGAATCGCCTTGGGAATTTTGCCGATTTTATTTCTTCCGTGAGGGGAGATTCCTCCTCACCGTCCCGGGCATCTCTAGCATCGGTCTTGAGGCCTACCCCCCACTTGGTCATCTCCTTTTTTAACCAAGACTTTATCTCACTGGTTGTGCCGCCATGTCGTCTTCTGTGCCCATCTGTGCGTCCATTGCCCCGTGTGCGGCGTTCCTCATGCCTTGGAATTTCCCGCACATCTTCGCTATACTCCCTGTCTTCTCTTCTGGAGTCGCGGAGATTATCATAGGAGGGATCTGGT
The DNA here is from genome assembly GCA_019454045.1 of Zanthoxylum bungeanum. Taxonomy (NCBI): domain Eukaryota; kingdom Viridiplantae; phylum Streptophyta; class Magnoliopsida; order Sapindales; family Rutaceae; genus Zanthoxylum; species Zanthoxylum bungeanum. Next base: position 85,666 of record SKCR01031170.1, read on the forward strand.
GACGGTCTTCCTTCTTCTTCTTCCCATGTGTCCTCCGTTTGTGAATCTTTTTCTACAACTACGGATTTTATCCCGTAGGGGCCCCTCCATCTGGGTCCATCATCTTCACTTGTATCTATCACCATTTTCCCTTCCGCTTTTTCACTTCTTTTTTGACTGGTTCCGACGTCTGGTCTCTCGTTGTTCGTCCCCTCCATTCTCTCCAGCCGATCCATCATGGATTTCATGCTTTCTTCCATCTTTTTCATCCAGTTTGTTGTTGGACTCCCCGAAGATTGATGATTTCCGCCTTCTGCCATTGTCTTTCTCGCGAACTGCTTTTTGTTTCGAAGTGCCCACAGACGGCGCCAACTGTTGACGGTGGATTTTGGTCTCAGGGCAATATGGGAATATCACTCCCGAGGTAATCCTCCTTCAATAGTGAATTTGTTTGGTTATGGGGGAAACCAAAAGCAAACTTAGCAGAAGGTAGATAATGCGTCAATCAAACAATGAGATTTAACGTGGTTCGGCGGATTTTTATCCAACCTACGTCCACGGACACAAACATGACTATACTTTTTATTGCTGAAACTTGTATCTCTTGTGCTTTACAAGTTTAATCACAATGAGATCGATATTGATTCTGATGCCCCTTACACATAATCTACCCTTCTATTTATAATAGTGAAGAAATCAGACTCCTTCTAGTATGAGGATTCCTAATTGAAGCAACCTCATTTTCCCACAAGGATTCCTAATCAAATCTACCTCTATTCCTTTTATCCTTCTAGGACACTGGTTTCATCAGTATTCTTTATGAAGGTAGGACTGTCTCCTTTCCCCGTAGGGACATGACGTCTTATCTTATGGTGCACGCCTTGCCATATGCTCGATTTTCATGTGGTCGGTCATAATGGTTCCTTGAACTGAGAATGATGCTGTCGATCTGATAATGCTCGGTCATTCGAACCAAAGTGATCGGTTGCCGACCATAAAGTGCTCGGTCTCTTCCTGTTGTGGTCGGTCTGTAACCATAAGGTGCTCGGCCTATTATTGCAAAGTGTTCGGGCCCTTGCTGCTGGCTTTTTATGGGTAGGGTCGGCATCAATGATCCTGAACAAGAATGGGATTTACCTTTTTGCCCCTGTCGTGCTGCTTTAAATACCATAGTGCCTGAAAACACCATCAACAGAGCTTTTAGCCAATAAAATAAAATCATGACTATAATGATTTTTAGCACACCCACTTT
>SKCR01031171.1:0-82848 GCA_019454045.1 Zanthoxylum bungeanum
TAATAACACCTCGGCGGGATGTAACCCAGCCCCGAGCCATCAGACAAACTAGACATAAGGGAATGTACCCTCATTGTGCCATCAACACTTGGCCATGAGGGAAAAACTTCAACCCCATGCCAACAAGCATAATAAGGTCTCGATGGGACGTAACCTAACCCCGAGCAAATATGACAAGAGAGGCATTGTGGGAAAGATTTCGACCCAAGCCATCTAAGTCACATGGCAGCAAGAGAATGATCCATTCTTACGCCAACACACAGCAATAGGACCTCGGCGGGACGTAACCCAGCCTCGAGCCATCATACAAACCACGGCGTCTATGGTACGAAAGCATACTCGAGCCATTAAATCACTACGGCCTCGGCGGTACTAAAACAAACCCGAGCCATCAAACACCACGGCCTCGGAGGTACTAAATCATATCCGAGCCATTAAACACAACGGCCTCGGCGGTGATAAAGCACACCTGGGCCATCAAACACCACGGCCTCGGCAGTACGAAAGCAAACCCGAGCCATCAAAAACCAAGGCCTCAGCGATATGAAAGTAGACCCGAGCCATCAAACACCACGGCTTTGACGGTACGAAAGCAGACCCGAGCCATCAAACACACCGCGGCCTCGGCAGTATGAAAACAGACCTGAGCCATCGAATCACCCCGGCCTCGGCGGTATTAAAGCAGACCCGAGCCATCAAATCACCATGGCCTCGGTGGTACGAAAGCTGACCCGAGCCATCAAACACCACGACCTTGACGGTACGAAAGCAGACTCGAGCCATCAAACACCATGACCTCGACAGGGTACCGTATATTCTAATAGAGACTCTATTGGAAGTAATTCCGTAACATCTCCGCATTCTAGGGCTTCTTGAGCCGGGTACCGTCCAGTTGCTCCAAGCGATAGGTACCCGACCTGTTGACATTACTACTGGCGTTGCCTCATCCTCATGACCTCATGATCGACATACTCGCTGAGGTAGCCATTCCTCACCAGGTCCTTCATCTGCTCCTGCAGGTCCTTGCAATTCTTTGTGTTATGTCCCATTGTATTATGGTGTATACAATAAGCCTTGTTGTTTCTCTTCTCATTTGGAAACTTCCTCGGGTCGGGTTAAGTCAGTAGGCTCTTGTCCCGTATCTTCCAAGCTACTTATGCCAAAGGCCTACTGAGGGCGGTATATGTCGCGTCCCCTGTAACCTTGAGCTTCTGTTGGGTTGGTCTTGGTCTCGTTCTTTTCTTAGTCATTTGCTCATTTTCTATAGCAGCCAGCCTCTTACTATTGGCGATATCCTCCATCATTCGACTAGGCTCTACCTATGTCTGTTCTCCCGACGCTATTTCTTCCAACTTTTCAATTCTCTCCATCATGGCTTCCAGGAAGGCTTGAGTTCCCTCATCTTCTATTCACAAGTTCTCATTAATTCTCTCCATCCACCTCGCCACCGTGGCCTCTGAATATCTATGGTTCCCGTCTCATGCCATCTTCTCGACGTGTTTGCTATTTATTGTACTGTTCCCTACAGACATCGCCAAATGTTGACGGTTGTTTTTTATTTCAGGGGTCATTCGGGAAAAAACACTCCTCGAACAAACCTCCATCAACTGTGAATTTGTTTGGTTTGTTGTGAACCAAATGCAAACTTGGCAAAAAATAGAATACACACAGATGAACAAAGGATTTAATGGTTTGGTGGAATAGATCTAACCTACGTCCACGGGCACAAGAGAAAATAAAGCTTTTATTACTGGCTCGGGTCTGACCGACCTCTTTTGTTTCTCTAGCTCGGGATTATTTTCTCTCTATTACAAGTTACGAGTGTTTTTGAATAAAATTGCTCAAACCTCTACAATGAATTCTCTATCCCCTTATATACTAAATCTAATTACACTGTTACGCTATCTTCGTGACGTCAGCCACGTTGCTAAGCCATTATTGCTTAGGCTCTCTTCCCCAAATACCCTACGGATTATAGCCCAGCCGCCTAAAACCCCTACGACCTGCCATATGAACTTCATTAAATTACCTATTCTTGGTACTTGTTACAAACTTATTCCCATATGTCAACCGGTGTTCTAACTGCTCTCTTGCGATAGTGTATGCTCGAAGATAATCTGATAGCACGCTTCTGTCACATCAGACCTTTTGGAGGATATGAGTTCCCATATAGGGCTTACATCATCTAGGCTTGAACGTAACACCCTCATCCCAACCTGACTCATCGGGTCGGGAAACTGAAGTAGATGCTGATCTACCAGGTCGGGTCAGTAATCTTTCTCTGGACACCTTCACACCTCGGGTCAGGTCACCAGGTGCAAACTAACCTTAATCTTCTTATCAGGTCGGGTGCTTATACCTCTTGGGCCCGGGCCCATGACTAGGGAAATGGAAATCCTCTCGATACCCTTCTTCATATTCTGGCTTTTCTCGGGTCAAGAAATCACCATCAACACTAGATATTAGGGGTGGCAAAACAAATTGATGAATTGAATTTGAATCGAATATTGAATCAAAATATGATGAATTCGTATTCGATTAGTTTATTAAACGAATCCTAATATCATAATTCGTATTCAAACAAATCGAATACGAATATTCACTTAGTCATAATATTATTCAATAACACAAACTACTATGATTTATTTACATTAATTCTTCATAAATATACACATATGAAATACATAATTAATATAATTACTAAAAATAGCTCAACAAATATCGATAATATTACTTTTTCAATAGTAATTAGCCATTATTTTTTGAATCTTAATTGAAAAATAACAATAACTAGTAAAAGAAAATAATAAAACGAATCCTAAACGAATAAACGAATCAATGAGCTTAAATCCGTATTTGATTCGTTTAATAAACGAATCGAATCGAATTGACCCATTTTTTAAACGAATCTATTTTCAAACTCGTATTTATTTTAAAGCTAATCGAATCGAACAAATAAATGAATTCTAATCCAAATTACCACCCTTATTAGGTATTTCACAATCACTGCGCATATCATTGATCTAAATTTCTCGGTACTTGAAATTGATCCGTTTTTTTTGTGGACATTATGGTCATAGTTTTTGACTTAACCTTTTCGACAAATATTCACGGCCTCGAAGTGAATTTATAATTGTGGGAATTCACCTCAATCAATTATTTGCCCATATCTTCTCGCAGCTCACATGATAACAAATTTCATCGATTTCTCAAGAAACTTCTCGCGTTTAGGGGTGAGCAAAATCGGTTTCGGTTCCGCATGGAACCGGAACCTACCCGGAAAAAATCGATTCCTAATTAAGTAGAACCGGAACCTACCCAATTAAATATAGTACCCTATTATTCGGTTCCAATTCGATTTCGGTCCGGTTCCAGTCCGATTCTAAATAAATACTATAATAATAAATCAGCTAACTACCTCATCTGCCACATTTGAAAGGGCTCTATATAAGCCAATCCATACTGGTATGGTGAAAGGGCTCTATATAAGCCAATCCATACTGGTATGGTTGCAAGGGTAGGCAGACATCCTTGCACGTTAAGAAGAAATTGTGTTCACTTAATGTATGTACTGAAGGAACCGGAGTTGTAGTATTATAACATGTTCTGGAAAATAAACAAATGAAAAATGAATATGTACCTGCAAGTGGATTTATTATGCTAGCTAATTTATATAATCGAGCAGTTTGTAGTTGAATTCTCTCATGCAAATAATTAAAATTTCCTAATTATTAAACAAGATAAAATCATCCCACTAATGAAAATACTTTTTCGTTATAAAATATGTAATAATAACCAATTCAGTGCTCTTTTTAGTCAAGTGAACATATTTAAGATGAAAGAATAAAATTTGACCTGATCCCCAGCATATCTTTCCTGTATAGCCTTCACTTGTAGATTGAATTGTTTAGTTACTGGTCCTTGTAGATTGAATTGTTTAGTTACTGGAACTGCTATCATAATTAAGCAATTATGCAACCGGTTCTATGGTCCGGTTTCGGTTCCGACCGTTTTGGAATCGGAACCGGACCGATTAAAATCGGTTCCTTCAATTTGGAACCGGAATCGGACCGTTTACAACTGGTTCCGGTTCCAAATTCGGAAAATCAGTCTGGTTCCAACCGGTTCCGGGTAGAACCGGAACCGATGCTCACCCCTACTCGCGTTCACTATTTTCATCCCCAGACACATGCTTTATGAATGATTTTTGATTTTTTTCCCACTTTGATATATATAAAATCAATGCGGAATTGATCAAATAAAATATATTTTTTTAATTGTTAGTACAAGATATAGACTAATTATAATTTGGGTTATTTATATTTCATTATTAAATTATTGTAAAATAATAATTCGGTATTGCGAGTATTCATAAATTACAGTTTATTATTAAAGTAATACAAAATCTAATATTTTTCTAATTTTCATCAAATGTTAGTTGACCCTTACATTTTTAATACTAAATTCAATTAAAATTTTGATCGAAAAATAGTAAACTATTAGATTTTTTTAAAAAATTTAATATTAAAATATTAGATTTAGTAAAATTTTAATAGTAAAATATAATTTGTTAGTATTCATGTTGGGGATGGCAACAAGCCGGATATGGTATGAGAATGTCAATATCTATATATGTACCACTCGTTTAATCAACGGATACGAAAATTATCTAATTACCAACCCTTAACGTATCATGCCTCGCAAGATTTCGTGCGAGTCCCTATTCATATTGGATTTTGTCTCTATTGGAAGAGAAATATCAATACAAATATATGACACATACAATTAATAAATATAATTTTTTTTTAATCAATCTTAACGTATCGAATCCCACCCACGAACCTATTCTCAAAGAGATTTTTACCACCCCTACCAATAATTATTTTTGCAGCAGTGCTTGCATCATCAAACAACCGCCTAACTGAACAAACTAAAACCAAATTACAAGTAATAGACGTGCGTTTATCCAGTCACGTGTTAAAAAAGTCAATCATATGAAGTGATGCTCCACCACCTACCGGATCCCACAAGTCCTTCCGGGTCCCACGATGAATAATTGACTAAACAAATGTAAGATATATAAAAAGAATAATTTCATGGACATTACGGATATTTTTTAATGAGATTTATATTTTTATATAGAGAATATTCATTGAATATATTCCATATGAAGTATGATTCAGGATCTCAATTTAAAATCATGATTTCAAATACAAGAAACAACGATTTCAAAAAAAAAAAAAAAAAACGAACCTTCCTCGAATATGCACTAATATGCACTAATAGAACAAAATAATTATAAAAATTCTCTTACACCAAAGATACCGCCTACGGTCCAGCTCTCATAATTTTTCCTCAATAATCACTCACAGAGACGTACGTCTCTGATTTATCTTCTCAATCCAAGTCCCCTTGGAGATCCGTGCGTTAATTAATTATTGAATTTTGCGTATAAATTCGTAATTTACGTTCCTTTTGTCGGTCGATTCACTCGATTCCATGGGGTCCACTGTCGCAGTTCTCTCATCAATTCATCCTGATTTGTCGAGGATCGAGTTTTTGATTTAGCAATTTGAATCTCCGAATAACTATTTTTTTTTTTTTTTGAAAAAGAAGAAGCAAAGATGAGTGTGGCGAAGTCGCAAGTATGGCAGCCGTGCAAAAAGAAGAGGTCGTGATAGTTAGTTAATAATCTCCCGAGTGAGAGAGGAAAATCGAAAACAGTAAATTAAATCTCCTGAAACGAGATTTTGAAATTATAGTGGGAGGGAGGAATTGAGGTGAAAGGAAATGGCGTCTCGCACGGGCGGAGGTAGCAGGACACGTGTGGGGAAGTACGAGCTCGGAAGGACGCTCGGTGAAGGAAGCTTTGCCAAAGTGAAGTTTGCTAGAAACACTGAAACAGGAGAGAACGTGGCCATCAAAATTCTTGATAAAGAAAAACTTCTCAAGCATAAGATGATTGGTCAGGTGATGAATCATTTGGAGAACTTTGAAAAGTAACTTGGAGTTTTAAATTTTGTTACTTAATGTTATTATTTGCGTAGCTGTTGGTACTTATTTTGATTAATATCAGTCATTATTATCATTTTGATGGAAGAGGCTGAGATTTGAATAGTAGTTTTCGTTAGTGATTTTGAGCAAAAGTGGTTTTATGAAAGCATTTGGGGTGTGTGAACTTGGTATTTCATTCCAAATGCAATTTTGGAAATCTACCCCCGAACAAACCTCCTCTAAGCAATGAATTTGTTTGGTTAGTAGGGAGTTCAAAACAAACTTGGCAAACAAACAAGAAAATCACAGAGATTTACGTGGTTCGGCGGAGAGTGGCTCCAACCTACGTCAACGGGAGAAAAGAGGTGTTTATATTTCTCGTTTGTGGTCAATATCGACCAGGTTTACAAATCTCTAAGGGGTCGGGTACCGACTAGCTCTCTCTCTCACTAGTTTAAAAGCTCTTGCTATTTTACAAGTTGTGAAACGCGAAAATTGCTAATCCTAGAATCTGTGGCTTCAACCTCTTTATATAGGCTTCCAAATCCACTATTCCACCAACCCATGATGCCAGCTCATGTCACTCTGTCATCATTGCCCCATGCTCCTTTTCCCAACCACTCAGCAAACAGTCGCTCTGACTTCTGACTCAACTACCTCCTGTCAGCGAAAACCCATCATTCCAACCTTTTGGTTACTGCCACACACTCTACTGACGTGATACTGTGTGGTTCAACCACTCCAATACTGTTCCGCTTGGCCGAATCTCTGTCCAAGGAGAGTCGTTGACTTACTCCTGTCACATCAGCCTTCTAAAAGCTCAAATTTTCAAGTAGGGCATACATCATATGCAAGTACAAAATATCGTGATCTCAGCTCCATTCTTCAGGTCGACATGTCGAGGCAAATGGTGCTTGGTCAAGACAGCCCTTCTTCAATCAGGTCGCGTCGGTAAGCCTGGACCACCTCGGGTCGGCTTCCACAAACATTAAATTGCTGTCAAAACTGTAGCTTCTTCTACAGGTCGGGTCGGTGAGCCTACTCACTTCATTAATAACGGGTTCTTCCTCGGTAAACTCCTCTGCTTAATGGGCCCGGGTCCTTTGTCTGATTTCAGCCTCTTTGACTCCTCATTATTCTCCTCTGGCCGAGTGCAACCCCTTTCTACCCCTCTTCGGTATTCAAACTTCCTCAGGGTAAAAAACTATCATCAACACCCTACTTGTAACATGGTCTTGTGCATTGGGTACCTCTATTTGGAAGCAATTTTTGGAAAATCACCTCTCGGGTATAGAATGATGGCACAATAAGCCGGGCCAAAAGTTACAATACAAAGATTTTAACAGTCTAAACAGCACCTCCTGAGTCTTGACATGCCTAACATAAGTTTTATTTGTGCTTTGGCATTTTATGAAAATCACACTGATGCAATTTTGTTTTACCTTGATGAATACTGTACCAATACATTCTTTGTTCTTTTTGCAGATTAAACGTGAAATTTCAACCATGAAACTTATTAGGCACCCAAATGTCATCCGCATGTATGAGGTTAGAACTGCTTTGTGGATTTTGCTTAAACTGCCATACAGTTCCATCTTTTTTATGGGTATTCGTTTATTAGACCTGATGGTTTCCACATATATGCAATCAATTATTAGTGCATCTGGTTCTTGGTTACCATTATTTATGCCCCCTTTGTGACTTTAACCAGTTCTCCTGGCGCAGGTAATGGCAAGCAAGACAAAAATATACATTGTTCTGGAATTTGTGACTGGTGGCGAACTCTTTGACAAAATTGTAAGTTAATGGTTACATTTGCCTCTTATGGTGAACAGACACGTGTGACTGGGAGTGAAGTTTTCTAAATTATTGTTGTAAATCATATGTTAATAACTCTAATTTCTGGTTGTTGGACTGCAGGCAAGTAGAGGGAGATTGAGAGAAGATGAAGCTAGAAAGTATTTTCAGCAACTTATTAATGCTGTGGATTACTGCCATAGCAGAGGTGTTTATCATAGAGATCTAAAGGTGTGAATGTGTATCTTTAATTATGCTGGCTTGCATAAGCTTCTAAAATAGGGTATCGGCATTCAGAGATGATTAACTAATTTGTTTATATATGATTGAAATGATTGCTTGGTTTGTGTGTCACAGCCAGAGAACTTATTGCTGGATGCTAATGGAGTTCTTAAGGTTTCAGATTTTGGATTGAGTGCTTTACCTCAGCAAGTTAGAGTAAGTGGGATGCATTACTCCATGAAGATTTATTTTGTGAATTTCATTATTATTAATATATGGCAGTCCTCCAGAAGCATCATTTCTACTGCCACTACATGCCAGCCTTCGTTTTTTTATTCCCTAGATGGTAATGTTGGATTCGCTAGACAGCTTTACATAGTTTATTGAAGAAAATTTCACTACTGATCTCTTGACCTTCTTGTATAGGATGATGGTTTACTTCACACAACATGCGGAACTCCTAATTATGTTGCTCCAGAGGTATTTTAGCATTTATCACGAATAACAAATTATTCTTTCTTTTCTTCCGTTGACCTGTTATTTATCTTTATTGTCTGCGCTACACTTTGTAGGTGATTAATAATAAGGGCTATGATGGACCCAAGGCAGATCTTTGGTCATGCGGTGTGATTCTTTTTGTCTTAATGGCTGGTTACTTGCCTTTCGAAGAATCCAATCTCATGGCTCTATATAAGAAGGTCATTCTTTCTTTTTATTTGAGTCTCATTGACATTGTAGCAATATTTCTGAGTCAGGTAAAACAGAAGCATTGGCAAAGATTGTGAGCTTATTTGATAGGATTTGGAAAATATTTGCATGAATATTTCTATTAATAGTGTTGCATAAGACGATTGCAGTCCTACATTTTATAAGAGTTCCCCTATATTAATCATTAAGAAATTAATACATGTTAATATAGTGTTTTAAATGATTTGTTTTTCCATATGAATTATGATTCAATTTAAACCTCTGGTTTTACGATTTTTTGGCTCACAGCTCACTAATTTTTGTTTGGAAGAGTAACCATTGATTTGATGATTTGATCGTATACGATCTCAATGCTAATGGCATTGAATTGGAATTACACAAAAAATGGTCGAATCTAGTGTTTAGATTTGTTTGTAGTTGTGAAAGTAGAGGGAATTGAATGTGTATTGAATTGTACTGGAGTAGGTTTTATATAGCCATTAGACTACACTAGAAAAGGAAATTGAATCTACCCATAATTACATAATCAAATCCTATAGATCATTACCACAACTCTAGCAATCCTAGAAATACTTTCCTAATTCTAACACTTCCCCTAAAGCTGGAGCATATAAATTATATGCACAAAGCTTATTACAAATTAAATGTGAAGACCTCGAAGAAACTTAGTAAGGATATCTGCTAATTGGCCTTTTGAGTTGATAAAACTAGTAACTATACATCTACACAAAATTTCCTCTTTGATAAAGTGACAATCCACCTCTATATGTTTGGTTTTTCATGAAACACTCCTGCGCTTAGGAGCACCAACCCAGAGATACAAAGCTCTTGATGCTTCGCCATAGAATAGATCGACCCAGTTCCCGTTCTTTTCCAGTGCACTCGCTTTATATCTCCGACACACAATTTGAAAGGACAACGCGGTACATAAAGAACAAATTTTAAAGGTAAGAAAGGAACATGAGAAGCTTGTCCCATGCCTTTAGCGACTGCTTTAGAACTATTGGCAAGTGTGACCATCAGTGTTGTTAGAGGCGCATTGAGGCGCGCCTCGAGGCGAGATGCGCACGAGGCGATCGCTGATGCGCATCCAACTAGTCGAGGCGAGGCGACTCCGGCGAGGCAACCTGAGGTGCAGCGAGGCGCTTGAGGCGCAACGAGGCGTGCGCATTATGGTTTTACGGTTTTTTCGTCAGTTTTTTGTACTTTTTATTTCCAAATCTGTTTCTTTCTTCATCTTTTTTTCTTTTTTTCCATTTTCTTTATTTACTATTCTTTCTTTTACATTTGTGTTTCTTTTTTCTTTTATAATTCTGTTTTATTTTCTTTTTTACCTTTTTAGTTCTGTTTCTTCTTCATTTTTTTTTTCCATTTTCTTTATTTATAGTTCTTTCTTTTACATTTGTGTTTCTTTTTTCTTTTACGGTTCTTTTTTTTTTAGCTCTGTTTCTTTCTTCATCTTTTTTATTTATTTTTTCCCATTTTCTTTATTTACGATTCATTTTTTCAGTTATGTTTTTTCAGTAGATGTTTTTTTAATGCTTATTATTTTTCATTTTCTTAAACTTGAACTATGCATATTTTTTATTATTTTCTTGAATTTGAAGTTTTGAATTGTGCATATTTTGTCAAGTATTATTAATTAAACAAGTAGAAGTAATATATAAGTAGAGTACATGTCAAAATATTACTATCTATTTATTATTTTTTATATTTACAAGTTAATGATGCATATATTACAAATTTAAAATTATTATTATTAATAAATGTGTGCCTCGTGTCTGTAAGGAGTGCGCCTCTCGCCCCTCGCCTCGCGTCTCGCTTTTCTGGCTCTGATTGCCTCGGTGCGCCTCTCGCCTTTAACAACCTTGGTAACCATAGGTAGAGAATTAGAATTAGTTAAAGATGAGAAAATATATAGATTACTAGAAATATAGTATGAGGCTCTAGAATCCATGACCCAGGGGCCCAGGGGAGAGGACTGAGTGATGCAAGCAATAAAATTACCAGTGTGGCAATAGAGGCAAACGAAGATGGTTGAGAGGCCTGATACTGGAGGAAAGCTGCATAATCTGCTCCAGATAAAGTGACATGCTGAAATGGTTGTTCCGAAGAGTCAAAGTGTGGGATTATCAGCCTAAGCAACCTTAGCTGTAGGATTATGTGATGGTTTGCCACAATGTTATCAAAGGCGCGCCTAGGCAAAGGTGCTAGCCACTGCGCCTAGAGGATGTCCAGGCGAGGCGATGTGTATCAGGCGCGCGCACAGTCGACGAGGCGTGCCTGATGCCAATGAGTTAAGCGTGCCTCAGGCGTCTGATGCCAAAAATCTTGACTTTTGACCCTATTTCGTTGATTAAAGCCCACTTTTTTTTTTTATGTTTTTGGTTTTTTCCAGCAGATAGAGTTAAAAAGAAGAAGAAGAAGAAGAAGAAGAGTAGCTACAATGGAAAAGCTGAAATTCGCGGATTTTATTGTCACTATGGTTATTAAATAGAGAGAGAGAGCCAAAGTGAGTTGAGAAGGAGTAGTGTGGCTGCAGTGGAGAAATTGAAATTTGTAAAAGAATGGTGATGACGACGTGAATTGATAGGGAATGATGGTGTGATGCTATTTAGGGTTATCAATTTAAGTGTGATGACTTTTTTTAACTCTTTGAATAAAATATTTAAATGGGTTGAGTTTGCTTTTATGAGCTTAACAATAAATCTCATAATTTAATTTAATTTAATTTATTTACTTTTGACATGACTCTTTGCTAATTTCTTGGGATTGTTAAAAATTATAAGAAAATTTTATATTTTGTAAAATATAAATGTTTGTCATAATAATTAATAATAGATCAAATATTTATAATTATTATGGATATAATTTTAACCAAAAGATTATAATAGTCAATAATAAAATATAAATAAATATTAATATCTTAGTTATTATAAATTTAATTTAGTGCAATCATTTATAAATTTTTTGTCATAATTTGTTCAAAATTTAAAAAAAATACTTAAAACAAAATGATTAAAAAAATATACATGTTCCTCTTTCTAATTGAAAAATTATATATACAAATATGTGCCTCATATTCCTCAGGAGCGCGCCTAGGCTCCAGGACCTTTTGCGCCTTGGTGCACCTTGTGCCTTTAATAACACTGGTTTGCCATGGAGCTGATAGCAATGCTCTCGGATGTGGCCAATCTTATGACAGTGGGTACACTTTGGACGCTCACTCCAATTGCTGTTATTACCCTGACCACCTCTGGAACTTCCTTGAGCGGCTAAGATGAAAGTCTCTGCGGAATGGGATTCAGAGTCAATGATAGTGGTAGACGAGACGTGGAGGAGATAAGAAAAAACATTCTCTAAAGATGGAATAGCAGCACTGGCTAGTATCTGGTCACAAATTGGCTGAAGTTCGGACCGTATCCCAATTAAAGTCAATACCATGAAAAATTATTCTTTCCGTTTTTCCTAGTTAGCAACACTGGCAGTAATCAGTAGGATAGAGTTAAATTCCTCTCGTAATGATTTTTCATAGTATTCAGTAGGATAGAGTTAAATTCCTCTCGTAATGATTCTATCCTTCCAAATTATGCAGACATATCAATATCCCGTTGATTCAAATTAAACTTGTTAGAAACCACAATATTCATTGGATATCATTGGTATATAAAGTTTTAGCTTTACTCCATAATTTATACCAGGTTTTATAAGTCTTAAAGATGACAATGAGTTTAGGGTCAAGAGACTGTCCGAGCAAATTACATAATTGGACATCAATCTTTTTCCAAAATTTTATTTCATCGACAGAGATATCCTCTTCACTTGAGGCCAAATGGTCTTCACACTGTTGCCCCATGAACCATAATTCAACAGAGGCAGCTCAAGAAACATAATTAATAGGGCCAGTTAACTTTTCAGAGGTAATAATATGAGTACCAAAAATAATAGGAAAGAGATCACCTAATTAACCCAAGGCTGAAGAGCGGAAAGGATTATCACTTTCCGAGCCTACCATGGTGGAGAAGAGCTCTAAAAAATATAGGGAAATGAATTTGGAATGCCGAAAATGGAACGGAAAATAGTGGAGGCGCGTGGGTCACACGCGCGGAGGTTGTGGTGGTGAGTGGAGGCGGTGCTGGCTCTGTGGTTTGGAGGGTATGCAGATCGGCGTTGTTTGGTCACGATGGTGGTGTCGAATTTTTGAAACGGCGGTAGGAAACACGGCAATGGCAAAAGCTAGGGGATTTCGAACGTTGCAGCGGTGCGGTTATGAGGATGGGTAGATCGACGGCCTCTTTTCACGGTGGTGGTGCTGAATTTCCAAATCGACGACGAGAAGTGATAGAGGCGAAATCTAAGGTTTCGACGATAATGGCGTTCGAAGCGGCCTACTGAAGTAAAGGGAATCATCTTATTATTGAATGCGTATTGAACTGTACATGAGTAGGCTTTATATAGCCATTAGACTACACTAGAAAAGGAAATTAAATCTACCCATAATTACATAATCAAATCATATAGATCATTACCATAACTCTACCAACCCTAGAGATACTTGCCCAATTCTAACGGTAGTAACAATGTAACGCTTGTGAAGAGTTAAAGCAACTCTTCATTGTAGTTTTTTTTAAAAAAACTAGATGATAGCTCGCGAATTGATGAGTTCTTGCATGTGCTCTGGGTGGATATTGCTTTTTATTCCTATGTGTCTGAATGATGTCCATTTTAAAAGCTCAAAGCTGGTGTTCCTATTTGATCACAGATAAATAAGGCTGATTTCAAATGTCCTCCGTGGTTCTCAACAAGTGGAAAGAAACTAATCACAAGAATTTTGGATCCTAATCCTGAGACGGTACTTCTTCATTTCCTATGCTTTTTATGCATATCTCCTTTTGCTGGTGAAACTTAGCATTTCCTTTGTTGAAAGGGTTGGGGATCTCAATTTTCTGAGTTGCATATTCTTTTATTGCATTTAGACCACTTATGAGTTCATTATATGTGCTGATGGTTTGAAACAGCGAATAACAATTGCTGAGGTTATTGAGAATGAGTGGTTTGAGAAGGGATACAAGCCACCTAGTTTTGAACAACCTGATCTTAATCTTGATGATGTGGATGCTATCTTTAATGAATCGATGGTAAGACGCGTTTCTCATATTTAGCATGATATTGTGATCAATGCAACTGTTTTGACCTGCTTTTTTATGTTCCCTTGGTGAAAAGGAGTCTCAAAACCTTGTTGTGGAGAGGCGAGAAGAGGGCCCTGTGGCACCTGTGACTATGAATGCGTTTGAGCTGATCTCCACATCTCAGGGTCTCAACCTCAGTTCCCTTTTTGAAAAGCAAATGGTATGTTTAACAGTTATTATCAAGCTTGACAAATTATTTAGCTGATGTTTAGGTAACTTTTATATTTGGAAGTATTTGTACTTGTAGCCACTCAATACATTACCAAACATGCTAATCATAATAATACTCATCTGCAGATTCATCATAATATGTGACTGTTGAATGTGTGTTTTACAATCAGATCTCTTGACATGTATAGCTTTATAATACCTCAGTTTTACAATTGATTTTTTTTTGTTTGGATATGAATAGACTAGTTTTTACCCGTGCCTACGGCACGGTGTTACAGTATTTGGCCCGTACCTACGGCACGGTGTTACAGAATTAAATTATTTTATTTTTTAATTAAATGATGCCCGTGCCTACGGCACGGCACGGTGTTACAGAATTAAATGATTTTATTTTTTAATTAAATGATGCCCGTGCCTACGGCACGGTGTTACAGTATTTGGCCCGTGCCTACGGCACGGTGTTACAAAATTAAATGATTTTATTTTAACTTTCTATTTTTTTATTTGAAAACTTGAAAATTTTGACCCTTTCCATCAATCAATTCACTCTCTTTCCTCCAATTACCAATGAAATGATCTGAGCCGTTAATTAAGCCACATAAAGAGAGCCGTTGGATGCACTCTCTTTCCTCCAACACCATTGTGCTTTATAATATAGATATGAGTTTGCTCAACAAGAATCTGAGACAGCTGACATTTCTTTTGGTCACAGGGACTTGTGAAACGAGAAACAAGGTTTGCATCAAAACGTCCTGTTAACGAAATAATTTCAAAAATTGAGGAAGCTGCAGCGCCTTTGGGTTTTGATGTGAAGAAAAATAACTTCAAGGTACTATAATAACCTTCTCCTCACTCTTTTGAAAAACATACATGTTTCTATCAATAAATTCAGATAAATAATTATTTTCAGACTTCAGTTAGTTAACATAAAGGTCCTAGAATTGACATCAATTTAAAAGTTTGTTTTCTTTGTTCGTTCTGAATTCACTATTGCCAACTTGATTCAACTTGGTTTTGTTTCTGTGTCCTGTATTTCATTGAGTGAAATGGGTGATGGGGTACCAAGTTGTCTCATGCATAAGTGAACTTATTATGTATACACTTGAAATACAACTATTTCTTTGAAGTTTATTGACTAAAATACGTGGTTTTTTGGGGATTGAATTGAGAAGTACCTCTAAAATTCAGCCATTAAGAATAAAGTATACATTTTCATACCACTTTATGAAATCTTCTTTCTTCTGTCTACCTCAGTTGAAGCTTCGAGGGGAAAAAACTGGACGTAAAGGTCATTTATTTGTTGCTACAGAGGTAGGTTCCCTCATTCTTTTTCTTCAAGGAACTTTTTTCCTACTAAACTAAAGTTTCATATCAATCAAAACTTCAAAAGTGGTTCAACTATGTTTTGGGATTCTGCTTTGCCAGATTTTTGAGGTGGCCCCTTCACTTTACATGGTTGAGGTCCGTAAGTCTGGAGGAGATACCCTAGAATTTCACAAGGTATGTTACTGAAAGTCAAATACTTTGAGAGGCATTTTAGATACACATGCAATTTTTTAAATGGACTGGAAATTTGGTACTCAAGCTCATTAATAGTTAAGTGCCATTCAGCCACTATATAGTTTGCTCGCTACTAGGTGGATGCATATGTAGCCCGCTGGGGGCTTACAGTAAATTCATGCAGTCCTGCAAAGAATTGAACCAAGTTCTTTAGCATTGGCTTGTTTGTTCTAATGACCATGCTCGGCTGTTGAACCTGATGTCATCTCCTGCCAAACATTATTATCGCAAGTCACGGACTAATTTCTTTATTACTAATTCTCTTTAATTTGCTTTGAACTACCTTACAGTTCTACAAAAACCTATCTACTGGGCTGAAAGACGTTGTTTGGAAAACAGGAGATGAAACAATCAATGAAGGATCTTCAGGTTAGTATCCTCTTCATGCTCGCCTATTTGAATCAGTTAACACTTCGATGTTGATAGTAATCTTATTTAGAATTAATCAATGTAACATTCCTTTTTCCTAAGTTCGCAATGGGATAAAAAAAAAATAGCTGCAAATACATTTTTGTAGCGGTTGGGAGGAAGATTGAAATGATCAGCTCTAGCTGTTATGTGATCCTAGTTGGTTAAAAACTCATGATAGGTCATGAAACTTGAGAATAAATGGATCCTTAATATGAAATTTTATTGACACAGATGCTGGTGTCGCGAGATCTCAGTGACGGATTTTCATTCAGGACACGAACCAGTGAGAAGATATCAGCAAATTATATCTGGCATTTGCACCATTGTTTCTTAGCTTTGTATTTTATTTTATCATCTACCAATGTGCTGCTTCCTTCATTTGTGATTCAGAACTAATTTCTTATGTACCTTGGCTTGGCTTGGTGTTTGTGTGCTTTTAAGACTTCTGAATGTATCATCTCAGACAAACACATTGCAAATGCTCAAAAATTACTTCTTGTTTATGACAGTCAACATATAATTTGATAAAATGAAAATATTGTTAGAAGTGTTAATTGTGTTTGATTTATAATCTAAATATGATATCTTTGGTTTTGTAAAAGGAATCGATGTAAATTTTGATAGTAGGGATTTGGCTGGGGGTTCAAAAAACTTCTTTCCTGTTGTAAATGAGAAAATAATGATTTTTAAACTATAAAAGAATTATCTAAATCTGAATAAGGATGGTACGATTCTGTTCAATTTTATATAATTATAATTATATATATATATATTAAAACCATTCGGTTTTTTTTTTTTTTTGAAAAAAAAGTGATTATTCCTAATTATTGGTTCAATTGGGTATAATTTTTTTTTTAACAATAATAATAAATAAACACCAATAAATTAAATATAATGTAAAAATATAAAATAATAATATAATCTAAATAGATTTAAAAAATCAATAAATTAAATTATTTAATTAATTTGGTTCGGTTAGGTTTGATTTTTTTTTAATAAACTTTGCTGGTTTCTAGGCTATCGCGCTTGGATGAGTGAGGCAAGTAACAACAACACCGTCTAGGGCCTGCAAAGTAGAATTAGATGCAGGACAATTGAAGTAAGCCAGTGAAATAAAAACATCTTGTTTCATTTTCCTAAAACTGCTATTTTCCTTTAATTAGAAACAATTAACAGAGGGGATGACTTGCAAAAAAGTTTACCAATATATTTTTTTTTTTGAATCGTTAGAAATTCCGCCATTAAATTATTCATTCCGAGTTTAAGTGGAGCAGATAAAACTCTCGATTGTCTCAGACTCTTACAAGAATCACACTCTCATAATTCGAACCCGGAATCTCAATATGAGATCTTAGCCCTACATCACCAAGTCACTTCATTTGGGGACGTTTACCAGTAATCCTTAGACTCATTATAACCATGAGCAATATTAGAAAGTAATTCCTTCATTGTCGTAACCACAAATTCTGGTAGAGTAAATCGGAATTGTCTCTCCTGGTGTTGGTGTTGATTTGTTTCACAAGTATTTATACCAAGTAGATATGTGAATTGTTGATTATTACTTTACTGGCAGTTAGTGTGGTATGTAGCAGTGTTTTTAGAACCAAACCGGTGATCTAAATTGATTCGACCAGTTGAACCGTATTCAAAAAACCGGCAAAACCGGCTTATATAATAAATAGTTTTATTTAATTAAAAATTACAAAAATATTGAACTGGTCTGATTTGATTCATCGGTTTTGATTGCTGGTTTAGACCCATTTTACTGAATCGATTTTTTGCCTTTGGCCGGACCGATCTCAAGGTCGGTTTGACTGGTTAAACCGGTCGGTCCAGTCCGTTTCAATAACACTGGTAAGTAGCCATGTCTTTAAAACTAGACCGGTCGAACCGGGAACCGGTCTGCTCCGGTCAACCATAAGAAATCGGCCTACAAAAATCGGTCAAATCAGGCGAATCAAACTAGACCGGCTCAATTTTTTTAAAAATTTTTAAAACAAAAAATTAAAATTTTATTGTAAACGTGGGTGGTCCATTTATTTTAATAGTTTTTATATTCTATCTTGAATTTTTATATTTGTAGCTTATCTCATATTGCTTAAAGATAATAATTTTACCATAATCTCTCCCTATAAATAGAGAGTAACTATTGTAAACTTATTCATTCATAAAGCATGCACCTTTTATTCTCTTTATTATTTTATAATATGTTATCAGCATGATCAACTTTTATCTATGTTTTTCTTTTTAACACACGGAATTCAAACCAAAGCAATCCAAATTAGGCCTGTAGCAATGAGATTCATCAATATCATGATAAGAATAGTTAGGATTTCCAAAATAATATGCCATTTGTTTGATGAGAAATAAAAAGGAATATCGAAAATTCGAGTGTCTGAAGCTGAAAGAGGATTCCTCACTTCTTTTTCTTATTAAAAACCGTGCATAAGACTTTCATCTCGCACGGCTCCTAAGTGATAAAAGTATAGAAGAACTCATATTCTTTCTTTTTTGATTACCTTTCTCGTGTATGTATAAGATCGAATCCATTCGATTTCTAAATCCGTTTGAATAGATTTGATGGCTTTGAATAATAAAAGTCGAATCATCACTAGGTTTTTGCGTCCTCATTACGACTAAAGCCTAGTATGTGTTGATGATCATCACATAATTACTTCAAGCAATATTAATATTTAGAAGTAAAATATAAGTAAACATAATACATTATATATAAATATATATATATAAATTAGGTACTAGTTGACATCTAATTTTCTCTCTTTTGTTTCAAATAGATTCGAAATATTAAGGTAAGTAAGATCCGCTATAGAATTCATTGTACACTTACTATTGACAATTACAAATAAATTAGAATTTGATCTTAATTGTAACTCTTAAAACTAAAATTTCTACATTCATGATTTTTATATATGAACTTGAAGTTCAGAAAATTAATCATATGAATTAGAAATGGAAGTTCTATGATAATTTTTAAATCTAAACCTAAGGTTTTGAGTTGTAATTTCTAATAGAGAATTCGAAGTTTTAGGGAATAAAGTAGAACTTGAAGTTCTAAATTATAACTTTTAAAATTTAGAACCTGAAGTTCTAATTTTATAGTGTCATATATATGAACCTGAAATTTTATACATGAATATGAAAATTTTACTTTGATGTCATATTATACGATTATAATTATGAGGTATATATATTGAAATATGATTCCAAGTTATAGGCTTGTAATGTACCATTAAGGAAAATAAATATACCTGAAGGATGAATATTTTCTTCTGTCATATTTTATAAGAGAGCTTGAAGTTCTGACTACTATATTAAGACATAGTTGGTCTACTATTATTGAGTGTAACTCAACTTTATCTAACATTACCTCACAGCTGAAATTGTGAGTTGAAAAGTTTTATGATTGGAAATAAAGTATTTATCATTCCGGAAGTGAAGATAAAACATATCATAATGGATGTGTAAATGTAACAGAATGACATGATTAATGCATTCACATTAGTAATGAATATCCATGATGATAAAGTGATAAAAATATACATAACCATCAGAAGTGGCATATCTATAAAAATAATGATGAAATTAGAGGA
The DNA here is from genome assembly GCA_019454045.1 of Zanthoxylum bungeanum. Lineage (NCBI taxonomy): Eukaryota > Viridiplantae > Streptophyta > Magnoliopsida > Sapindales > Rutaceae > Zanthoxylum > Zanthoxylum bungeanum. The sequence goes on from SKCR01031171.1 coordinate 19,664, forward strand.
TCATTAAAATTATGACAATATTTGTCAGTAACATGATATGAAATAGTATTAGTTTTGTACCAACAGTACATTAATAAATTTTCTATGAGAGATTAAAAATATGTGGAGTGGCTAAAAATCCAGCAGCTCATGCTCATATTAATGTCTCGAATCTCTTTAAAATTAGAGAGAAAAGTTGGATGCCAAATTAGTACTTATATTTGTATTGCCTTTATATTATATATTTTGTTTGTTTATGTTCTACTTCTATAAATTAATATTACTTGAAGCAAAAGTACATAGCATATACATGCTGATAGTCATGTCCAGCGATGCAAAACTTTTAGCAACGCCGAATGGCGACTTAAAATTTTGACGCTAAAGACTATTAGTGTTGTCAATCACAATGCAACAATAAAAAATACTTTTAGCATCGCCAACGGATGCTAAAAATAAATTTTAACAACAAAATTTAACTTTAGCATCGCCAAATATTAACTTTTACCGACGCAAAAAAATAATAATTTAACATTCATTATAATTTATTTTTAATTTATAGTAACTTATTTTCTTAAATTTTAATATATTTATTTATAAATTATTACAAATAATAATATATTTATTAAAAATTAATCAAAAAATGAATTATAACAAAAAAAATATTGATAGTAAACATAAAATTACAAATTTATTCCTTTAAATAAAATTAAAATGATAAATTACATATATGAAATATTTAAATACAAAATTAATGTTCTTCATCTTCATGTAAATTAATGTTTTTTATTTTCATCATCTTCATCTTCATATTTATCTTCAATTTCTTCATCTTAACTTTCCTCATCTTCATCTTCATGTTCATTCTCTTCATCTTATTTTTCTACAAACAAAAATATAAGATGTTAACATAAAACACAAAAATGAAATAATAAACTTAGAAAAAATGAAAAAGAGAGAAAAATATAGAGAAAAAGTGCAAATGAAAAAAAAAATTATAGAAAAATATGACTTTTAACATCTTCAAAAATTAACGTCGCTAAAGGTCTTCATTAAGCGGTAATATTTGTACCAAAGTTTTTAACTTTTAGCGTCGTCAATTTAAAGGTGACATTATAAATAAAAATAAAAATATATATGATTTTTATTGACTTTTAGCGTCGCCAGAATTTTGGCTACGCTAAAAGTCAAATTAAAAAAAATTATAATTTTTTATTGACTTTTTAGCGTCGCCACTAAATTGGCGACACTAAATTATACTTTCAGCATCACCAAATTTAGTGGCGACGCGGAAAATACCTTTTTACAACGCCATTTATTACGACGCTAAAGGTCCATTTTCTTGTAGTGTGTCATGTGAAGATTTAATAGCAGCTACTAATCCAATGGCACACATTCTCAATTCAAACAGTCTGAAAGGGCCGAAAACTTTGTTGACTAGTCTCTGAACCTCATAATCATTCTAGAGTTAGAGAAACTTAAGTATATAATGAAGAGCCCAATCTCAACTGCTATTCTAGATGATTCGATACCTGAAGAGCTTGAGATATTTCAGAAATGGAAGGATGATGATTTTAAAGTTAAGTCGTACCTTTTTCCCTATATGTTGTCTGGCCTTCAGCTATGATACATACACATGCCACAAGCGTATAGTTTCATGCTGCGGTTGAAGGAACTCTTTGGAAATCAGTTACAGGTTGAGATATACCAACCCACCGTTTGGTAGGAACTCTATACCAAATGCTACACGAACGTCCAACTCTCTTGCTGGAAATAAAAAGAACCACTCAAGTATAATTCCTCCTAACATTGATAATTCTTTAGCTTTTGAAGATAGTAATAGCTGGGTTTTTGACTCTACTTTTCCTTTTCACTTCTGCAATGTGTTGCAGGGTTTGAGAGTAATTACAAAGCTAAGAAAGTGGTAGGTATCATTTTGTGTTAGATAAAAAAAGGTTATTATATAAATACTAAGAACAGTTTCTTGTATTTATATGATAAAGATAATATTTTACTTTTTGTTTGTCTTTTATTTAATGATAATTATGTTTTGGATATAACTAGAGCTACTTTAAATGTATAGGTTGCAAGGAGAAGTAGGTCTAAAAATTTGAATGAGACTGAACTTTGACATCTGAGGTCACATGTCACGCTTTACCTATTTAATTAAAGATGTTTTGATTGAGAATCTTACCATTGATCCTTATCCAGTTTATAATCTTGTAAGGGAATATGACCAAAGCTTCATTTGTATTGTCAAGGGAATATGCTATAAACTCTGTTAGATAATGAAAGGAAGTCTTGAATTCACTCTATATGAATTTACAATGGTAAAGGCCTATATATATAGGCTACATAGAAAACCAAAATAGAAAAGGAATCATATTGCTATGAACAATAATAATGAATATATGAAATCTTCATCTAATAGGGAAATATAATAAAACCATAAATCCTAATGGTAATAGGAATTCTATTTTAGATATTGATTCCATATTCCTTAACACCCCCCCTCAAACTCAAGCTGGTAACGAAGGAGTAAGCTTGAGGTTGCATTTTGAAATCGGAGAGCGGAGTTCTGAAACTTGGAAATCTTGAAACTTGGAGGCTGGAAACCTTGAGATAATGGATGAGCTTTAACCTACGAAGCTCGAAGGGGGGAGCCGAAGCCCAAAATGATGCCGAAGCAGGAGAGCTTTAACCTATTAAGCCCAAAGGGAGAGCCGAAGCCCAAGAGGAAGCCGGAGCCGGAGAGCTTTAACCTACAAAGCCCGAAGGGGTAGCCGAAGCCCAAAATGATGCCGAAGCAGGAGAGCTTTAACCTACGAAGCCCGAAGGGGGAGCCGAAGCCCAAGAGGATGCCTAAGCCGGAGAGCTTTAACCTACGAAGCCCGAAGGGGGAGCCGAAGCCCAAAATGATGCCGAAGCAGGAGAGCTTTAACCTACGAAGCTCGAAGGGGGAGCCGAAGCCCAAGAGGATGCCGAAGCCGGAGAGCTTTAACCTACGAAGCCCGAAGGGGGAGCCGAAGCCCAAAATGATGCCGAAGTAGGAGAGCTTTAACCTACGAAGCCCGAGGGGGAGCCGAAGCCCAAGAGGATGCCGAAGCCGGAGAGCTTTAACCTACGAAGCCCGAAGGGGGAGCCGAAGCCCAAGAGGATTGATGAGTGATAAATGTATCACTATTTCCCACTCATTTAACTTAATATTTTGTATAGTTTCTTGAGTTTTATGAATATTTTGATGTGTTTTGTGTTATTTTGTAGATAAATAAAGTTTCAGGACATTTTGGAGGTGATTTGAAGCAAAACTGTGAAATTTGGTGAAATTTGGCCAAAAAGGGTATTTTGGTAATTTTGGACGTCCCGACACAAATTTTGGTAATTTTGGGCATTCCGACACCAAAATAAAGTTTCAAGATATTCTGGAGGGTGATTGGAGCAAAATGGTGAAATTTGGCGAAAATGGTATTTTGGTAATTTTGGGCATCCCGACACCGATGGTATTTTAGTAATTTAACCACCATGCCACGTGTCAAAGATTCAACGAGCCGTCATTTTTAGCACACCATGCCACGTGTCGAAAATTCAGCGATCCAAAAAAAAATAATAATAAAAATAATAAAAATCAGAAAAAATAATAAAAAAATAAAAATCTGAAAAATAATAATAAAAAATTAGATTTTTTTGCCTATAAATAAATTTCGAATTTTTAGTTTCAAATGTACCTCTTCCTCTGAAATCCTTATAAATAAAAGAGAGTTCTGCTTATTTTCTTTTTTTATTCAGTTTTATTTAAGCTTTGTAGTAGTAATTCTATCCATCCATGAGGGGGTAACCTCTTCATGCTGAGGTAATAAGGTAATTATTTTACTATTGCTTTTTAGATTAATCTCCCTTAAAATATGATATATAAACTATTTAAAATCAGATTAATAAAGGATACCGCCATTCCGGACGGTTGGTTATTTAATTTAATCTGGTTAACCTGACTTAATGAGGATACCGCCACACTGGACGGTTGGTTTAAGTTTATATTTTGTTCCGCCTTATGGCTGGTATATTTGAATTTGACTTAATCAGGATACCGCCATTCTGGACGGTTGGTTTAAAATATCACAAGTTAATATATTATTATTTATTGGGAGATATCTAAATAGTATATAGTAGAAGTTATTTCCTTTTACCTTAGCATTTCATTTATTTATTTAATTACTTTCTGCAATTTCATTTTCTGTCTTTTAAGTTTATATCAGCTTTAGTTATGTGTTGTAACTAAGTTAGTATTCTAGGGTGTGATGATTTCTAATATCACCGATTTAAAAAAGGGTTAGATTATAGTTTGGATAATTAAAAGAGTTATTTGTTGAGTCATAATCTTAATGCTTTTTATTAACCGATCACTAATAAAATTGATTAGGTAAACTTAAAATGAACTAGACATAGGGATTTTAAGTTTAAAACCTTAGTCTCAACAACCCACGATCTTCCTTAAGGATAGATAACCCTTTAATAGATTTCCTTACAGGATAGACATATACCTGTCGGGCGGGGGTAGTCATAATTGGACTTAACCTTAATGAATCTAGGTAATTTAATTGACATAGACATATGGTTCAATTGGATTATAACTAGGTATTTGTAAATGATCATTCGAAAGAGGCTTTTACATAATTTAGTGTTCCAGATTAATAATTCAATAATTTACCCAACTATGATTTAACTACTTCATCTTTTTAAAGATATTAGAATGATTCACAACCCTAGATCTTTGAATCTTTTATTTTCCTTAGTATTTTCTTTTATCTTTTGTCTTTTTATTTATTTAGTAAATCTACAAATCAAATCATTTCAAGCAATCAATTCCTTCTCCCTCAATTAGATATTTGTAAATAAATAGTATCAACAATTAATAACAACAGTAGGAATTAAGTCCTCGTGGGATCGATATTTTTATACTACTTGAACGATACGTGCGCTTGCGTTATACGTGGGTGTTTACGCCGGTCAAGTTTTTGGCGCCGTTGCCGGGGACTTATTTTTCTTGAGTTGTTAATTTTGAAACTATCTAAATTACTTATATCTAATTTTCTTTCTTTTATTTTGTAATTTTATTTCTTTTGTTTTCAGGTGATTAAAAAATGGAACACTACTGGGAGATTGAGAAATCACGAGCCTTACAAGAAGATACACCCCAAATCTGGGAGCAACAGTCCAGTTTTCTGAGGCCTGTTGTTCAGCCCAACGAATATCACTAGATGCCAGAATCAAGCAATGCCACATTTGCTCAACAGAATGAAATGGGGAGATGTGTAATTTGTGATGGTAACCACCCGAGCGATCAATGTATTTACCTTTCAGAGTGGCAGAATTTTTGGACTCAACCAAGGTAGAAGAATCATCACATTTTCCATCTTATCCACAATCTTCCTTGATTCTTATCAAGAACAGAACCATCCGAGGAAGATCAATTGATTCACATGTTCAAAGAACACAAAAGCTCGATTTGATGCACAAATTCAGAGTAACTCAGAATCCATACAGAAAATGACAGATCAGATCAGACAATTAACAAAAAAACCAGAACATCATACCTCAAGAAACCAGTTTCAGATGACACTGATGAAGCCTTCGAGAACACAGAATTCACAATGACACTTTAACAGAGGAGGAGGCTGAGCAGTATCAACAACCAGAGGTATCAGTTCAGGAACCCGAACCGGCAAAGTCTCGATTTGATTTTATTATTCAGATTCTGACGAGGATGAAGCTGAGCTGTTTGTACCAACTGCATCAAAAATTGAGGATGGAATTCTGTATCCTCAAAATGAAGATCTTGGAGATTCCATTGCACAAATGTTTGATGAAGATCTACCTGAGCCAATCATTTCAACCAGATCAGAGGATGAAGACCTAAAATCTGACATTTCTTTTCATCCTCAGGTTGACAATTTTGAAACATGTATTTCACAGATGACAGATGAAGAGTTGAATGCAGAAATTTTCAAATACATCTGCGAAGAAAAGGTGGAGCAAGAAGCTGAGCAAATAGAGGAGCAAACGTCTGACCTTATTAAAGATCCAGAGCATTCAGGAAAAACATCGCTGTTTTGGGGAGTACAAACCAAAGATATCAACCAGAAGCTTGACAGAATGGAACTTCCATTCCAAGTCAAGCACCATACAAGACCTCCTGATTTTCTTTCTTTCTTTGCAGGAACCATTGGAGTAACAAAGATCAAAAAGGTGGCACGAGCACTGAATGAGGACAAATTCTTTTTGCCACTTTACCGTTGGAAGAGACCCTTCAAAAGCAACGCTCACGGGATTGTCTTCGATAGGACATCCAAAACGACACTGAAACCTCCTTAACAGATGGATTTCAGTCACGTCTGGCTGAAGACGAAAAATTTAGCGCTGGCAGGGAGGCAACCCATGCAATTTGTTGTAATTTCTATTTTCATATTTTGTGTATTTTGTGTGAACTTTTTAATTTTGTGTGTTATTTTGTAGGGAAAGGCACAACCGGAGCATTTTAAGACAGAAGGAATTGTGTTTGGCAATTAAAAAAGAGAGCTAATTCATTAACGATGGCTGAATAAGGAATAAAATCTAAGACGCATCCTAATGAATTTATATACCAAAAAGTGGCGTATTGCATACACAATTCCGTTGCCTTAATTATTGCTTTGATTTGCTTTTCTTTTGTACTTATCTTATTTTCGTAGACAGGATCCAGACTTTTTGACCTTTCACGATTTCTTTTGTTGTTTAGCTAACAAGCTTCCTTTGGAAGATACTAGTGCTATTATTGTATTCACCCTTTTTCAGGTACTATAAATTCAGCCCGTCATTGCACTTTTGAAGGCATCCAGATTTGAAAAAGAAATACATAAAAAAATGGAAGCCACTTCAAGAAGACGAGTTGAGAACATCTGTGTGTTTTGCGGTAGTACTGTTGGTACTAAACCACAATACATAGAGGCAGCACAGGAATTGGGTCGAGTCTTAGCAGCAAGGAATATGCACTTAGTATATGGAGGAGGAAATCTCGGACTTATGGGGATCGTTTCAAAGGCCGTACAGGAAGGAGGCAGTCATGTTTTGGGAATCATCCCAAAACCCTTGGCAGAGGCGAATCTTATTGGATCATCAAACGGAGAGGAACTGATCGTGCCAGGTATGTCTGAACGACTGGTTGAAATGATTAACCGTTCTGATGCTTTTATTGCTTTGCGAGGTGGCTTGGGCACATTGGAGGAAATTTTTATAGTACTATCTTGGGCGAACCTGAACATACACCAGAAACCGCTTGGATTGCTTAACGTTGATGGATTTTATGATTTTCTTTGTGTGTTTCTTGATGATGCTCGGAGAAATGGGTTCGTGTCAAAACCTATGAAAGAACTCTTATTCACTGCCAGAACTGCACCGGATCTAATTGATCAACTCGTAGCCTTTGAACCACAAGTTGACCCTATCATTTCAAAGATAAAATGGTCCGATGATGATCGTGGTAAGAAGCGTCGAATAAATCTGGATCTTAACCTTTAATTTCCTGTAGAATTTCAGCTAACCAGGTACGATTTTCTAAACTCTTCTTTTACTGTTTAAGACATTGGGGACAATGTCTCATTTAGGTTTGGGGGTGAGGACTAGTTAATAGTACTTGTTTGTATGTATTGTGTTTTTATTTTTAGTCCAAAATTTTCGAAAAATACAAAAAAATTAAAATTAATAAAAACAAAGGGCATATTTAAAGCTAGGTGATGGTTTGGTGTCTTCCTTCACTCACTACCTTTTTATAAGGAAAAGCTGTGAGGGCACCTAGATAATCATTCACTTGTAGCGTGTTATGACAGACTAGTTTGGAGGACTCGTTGTTTATTCCTGACAACAAGCGATAAGAGCCTAAGGGGCTAGGGTACTTAAGTGAGCCTCGCTCCACCTTCCCTCTGGGGAATCTACAACGGGAAGTCCATTCGACAGTTAGTCACACACCATAAACTGAGCCTTTGATTAAACTTTAAAAAAAAAAACGCATGTAAATTATAGTTTTATGACTAGTAGAAATATGTGGTTGTTATGTTGACTAAAAAGATGAAATTGGTAAGAAATAGCTGTGTAAGGAGTTTCCACTCTTGAGACGTATTTCAAACCTAATTCAAAACAAGTTAATTTTTGTTTATTCACTTTTGAATTATTAAATCTGTAAATTCTCCATAAAACTGACTAAAATGAATCTTCATATACTTAGTTGGTAGATATTATCAACATACATGGTAACATACGGACATAGGATAAAATTGAAAAGATTGTAATATTCAGTGCTATAGTTTAATTAGAGGAAACATCTCAAAAAGTGATGGAATAAAAAAAAAAAAAAAAAACAAATTACATCTGAGATCCGAGTTATTAAGTCTGTAAGGGTATTTTAATACCTAGTGCCATAAAACCAACTGGTTTGGGAGTCATTGGCCCAAAGCTCGTTACATGGATCAAAAAGGATGAAAAATTTATATATATGTATATATATCTGAAGTCTGAGTAATTAAGTCCTTAGGGGTGTCTTAACACCTGATGCCCTAAAGCCAACTGGTTTGGGAGTCACCGACCTAAAGCTCGCTACATAGATGGAAGATATTGTATATAAATAAAAAATTGAAAAAGAAAAAATCAAAGAAAAAATCAGAAAAATCAGAAAAATTATTCCATTGCTACAAAAAGATGTGAAATCTGATAGAACTTTAGGACAAAAATATTACTCTCTTATCAACTGCACTTATAACTGTTGTGGGCAAAAATGAGTTGTTTAATATTTTGTTGGCTGTGTATATGAAGAATGGTAAAAATAATCGGAGAATTTACTTATTCAGTAATTTAGAATGAAACAAAACATCTAGTAACTTGGATTAGAAATTTCACCTGATTAGTCACTAACATCTTTATTCTCTTTTCGCTTGTCTTTTTGCTTTTGTGTGCATTAGTTTTAATACCTTTTTACTTTTGTAAAATGTTTGTGGGTATCATTGCTGTAAACCATCACGAGACTACAACTCGTCCACTAGGGACACCTAGGGGTTTAAAGGCTTGTTGCATATGCTAAATGCAATCGTGATCCCTACGAAAGTGGCTTAGTTAAATTTTATTATGTTATTTTATTTTGTATTTTGCTCGAGGACTAGCAAAATGTTAGGTTTGGGGGTGTGATGAGTGATAAATGTATCACTATTTCTCACTCATTTAACTTAATATTTTGTATAGTTTCTTGAGTTTTATGAATATTTTGATGTGTTTTGTGTTATTTTGTAGATAAATAAAGTTTCAGGACATTTTGGAGGTGATTTGAAGCAAAACTGTGAACTTTGGTGAAATTTGGCAAAAAGGGTATTTTGGTAATTTTGGACGTCCCGACACAAATTTTGGTAATTTTGGGCATTCCGACACCAAAATAAAGTTTCAAGATATTCTGGAGGTGATTTGGAGCAAAATGGTGAAATTTGGCGAAAAGGGTATTTTGGTAATTTTGGGCATCCCGACACCGATGGTATTTTAGTAATTTAACCACCATGCCACGTGTCAAAGATTCAACGAGCCGTCATTTTTAGCACACCATGCCACGTGTCGAAAATTCAGCGATCCAAAAAAAATAATAATAAAAATAATAAAAATCAGAAAAATAATAAAAAAATAAAAATCTGAAAAATAATAATAAAAAATTAGATTTTTTTGCCTATAAATAGATTTCGAATTTTTAGTTTCAAATGTACCTCTTCCTCTGAAATCCTTATAAATAAAAGAGAGTTCTGCTTATTTTTTTTTTTTTCTTTTTATTTTTATTTAAGCTTTGTAGTAGTAATTCTATCCATCCATGAGGGGGTAACCTCTTCATGCTGAGGTAATAAGGTAATTATTTTACTATTGCTTTTTAGATTAATCTCCCTTAAAATATGATATATAAACTATTTAAAATCAGATTAATAAAGGATACCGCCATTCCGGACGGTTGGTATTTAATTTAATCTGGTTAACCTGACTTAATGAGGATACCGCCACACTGGACGGTTGGTTTAAGTTTATATTTCTGTTCCGCCTTATGGCTGGTATATTTGAATTTGACTTAATCAGGATACCGCCATTCTGGACGGTTGGTTTAAAATATCACAAGTTAATATATTATTATTTTATTGGGAGATATCTAAATAGTATATAGTAGAAGTTATTTCATTTTACCTTAGCATTTCATTTATTTATTTTAATTACTTTCTGCAATTTCATTTTCTGTCTTTTAAGTTTATATCAGCTTTAGTTATGTGTTGTAACTAAGTTAGTATTCTAGGGTGTGATGATTTCTAATATCACCGATTTAAAAAGGGTTAGATTATAGTTTGGATAATTAAAAGAGTTATTTGTTGAGTCATAATCTTAATGCTTTTTATTAACCGATCACTAATAAAATTGATTAGGTAAACTTAAAATGAACTAGACATAGGGATTTTAAGTTTAAAACCTTAATCTCAACAACCCACGATCTTCCTTAAGGATAGATAACCCTTTAATAGATTTCCTTACAGGATAGACATATACCTGTCGGGCGGGGGTAGTCATAATTGGAACTTAACCTTAATGAATCTAGGTAATTTAATTGAAATAGACATATGGTTCAATTGGATTATAACTAGGTATTTGTAAATGATCATTCGAAAGAGGCTTTTACATAATTTAGTGTTCCAGATTAATAATTCAATAATTTACCCAACTATGATTTAACTACTTCATCTTTTTAAAGATATTAGAATGATTCACAACCCTAGATCTTTGAATCTTTTATTTTCCTTAGTATTTTCTTTTATCTTTTGTCTTTTTATTTATTTAGTAAATCTACAAATCAAATCATTTCAAACAATCAATTCCCTTCTCCCTCAATTAGATATTTGTAAATAAATAGTATCAACAATTAATAACAACAGTAGGAATTAAGTCCTCGTGGGATCGATATTTTTATACTACTTGAACGATACGTGCGCTTGCGTTATACGTGTGTGTTTACGCCGGTCAAGGATGTCGAAGCAGAAGAGCTTTAACCTACGAAGCCCGAAGGGGGAGCCGAAGCCCAAGAGGATGCCGAAGCCGGAGAGCTTTAACCTACGAAGCTCGAAGGGGGAGCCGAAGCCCAAGAGGATGCCGAAGCAGGAAAGAGAGCGAAATCCCGAAAGAGAGCCGAAGCCGGAGAGGGATCGAAATCCCGAAAGAGAGCCGAAGCCCGAAAGTTCTGAAGCCAAAGAGAGGGAGTGAAATCTCGAAAGAGAGCCGAAACCCGACAGAGAGCCGAAGCCCGAGAGGGAGCGAAATCCCGAAATAAAGCCGAAACCGAAAAAGGGAGAGAAATCCTGAAATAAAGCCGGAGCCGAAGCCCAAAAGTGTCGAAGCCAGAGAGGGAGCGAAATCCCGAAAGAGAGCCGAAGCCCGAAAGGAGCGAAATCCCGAAATAAAGCCGAAGCTGAAAAGGGAGTGAAATCCCGAAAGAGAGCCAAAGCCCGAGAAGGAGCGAAATCCTGAAAGAGAGCCGAAGCTAGAGAGAACCGAAGCCAGAAAAGGAACGAAATCCCGACAGAGAGCGGAAACAAAATCTTAAAGAGAGTCGAAACCTGAAAGGAGCAGGCCCATAGCACACTTGTGAAGGGGTGGTGCGAATGGGTGGCGCATAGGAAAAGCAATGTGATGGTTGGCAACGCGGGGCGCGTGAGGGTCACACAATTATGGTAGCCGTGATCCCCCACGCGCCGATGAGACTCAGAGAGAGTGAAACTAGAAAAAGGAGAACCTGATGTCTAATACCATGTTAGATAATGAAAGGAAGTCTTGAATTCACTCTATATGAATTTACAATGGTAAAGGCCTATATATATAGGCTACATAGAAAACCAAAATAGAAAAGGAATCATATTGCTATGAACAATAATAATGAATATAGGAAATCTTCATCTAATAGGGAAATATAATAAAACCATAAATCCTAATGGTAATAGGAATTCTATTTTAGATATTGATTCCATATTCCTTAACAAACTCAAAGAGACCACTTACACATATAGCTCAAAAAATCATAACAAGGAAGAATACAGTAAAGTATTTTATCTAATAATTTTTTTTCCTTTGGGTCGAATTTGTGATTGATTCTATATTATTTTGTATCATTTAATCACTAATTTTGGATCAATTATCAAATTTAGTAAATATTTTTCTTATTGGATATGTTGTTAAAGACGCGGCCTAAATGAAGTTTGGGCGGACATTTCAAACATAAATTTAGACAACTATAGGTGATATTTAAGTATTTTAAGTTATAATTATTTATGGCAGTAATCAGAGATATTTTAAGGAGACTTGAAATTATTTCCGAAAGCAATCACAGACATCTTTGTCAAATCCCTTACCAAAAAAAAAAAAAAAAAAAACTATTAGTGCTCTAACTAGGGATTGTACTAAAAATAAGTATAATCCTAATTAGTCGTGATTTTATATCATATGCAATGGCACGTATCCCTTAAGTAATATAGAGATTATTAGTAAGATATCGTACCCATATGGACTCGGTATTTCTCTTATTAATATTAAAACTAATTTACTTAACTTAAACTAAAATATTGATTGAAATGGAGATATTTATAAACTAATTAACTCAAAAGTAAATAAGAAGCAATTAACAAATTCTAGGAAATCTTATAATATAGAAGAACCTAAGGTTGTAACTTTACCTAAATATGCACGCAATGGGTTCAAGCATTATTCATTCAATTGAGTTGTTACGAATTATCAACCTAAAACACTAACTATCTATAAGCCTATTTCAATAGTCAGATAAAAATATTCAACTTAAACCTTCAACCAAATCCAATAAGGTCAGATCTAATATTTGCTACGGATCACTGTTGGTATATTTCTATCATGTAGGGAAATCTATTCAAAAGAACTAAATCACGCACTATTATTCTCACGGCTAACCCAAATTCTCTCCGTCGAATTCCTAAGGATTTACCAAGACTATTCTTTTATTGGCCAGACAAATAAAATATGCATCAAATTACAGAAAATAATGAATAATAAATAACAAACCTAAAAGAATACAAAATACAACTTAATTAAATATCATACTTAAGATTCATTACAACCCTAGAGTTGTGATTTAGCTACTCATGATATTCAATAAAAATATGCTAATCATTATTACAAAATAAGAACTCATAAAAGATAAACTAGAGAGAAAATAGAAGAAAGAACTCTTGTTTGCAGCTTTCACCTTCAATCTCCAGCATCAGTTAAAGCACTCGTCATTGCCTTACTCTAGGCGTTCTTCTATACTTCATGACTCCAAAATTATGTTATGAGGCTTCTTTTTAGGTTTTGGGATGAACTATTGCTTATATAGAAGGTTTACGTGGTCTTTCCTTTTTGAAAATCGAGTTCGGGATGAATTGGAGACGGCTTCCGCGTCGCGATGAATTGACTACAAATTGTGTTACGCGCATTGTTGATGATTGGCGCGTCGCGATGCGCCAGCTTGGTCATCATGACGCATCCAAGATGTTATGTTCTAGACGAATTTTTCTCGTGTGCACGTCTCGAAGCGCTTTCCAGCATCGGGACATGCGTCTTGGCTTTGAAATATAGCCCAAATAAGCTCTAATGTTGTATTTTCATCCATTGTTGTGTCTGGATAAATCATAATATGATTAAAATACACCCAAAATACATTTAAGTGGTCATACAACTTGAAATAACATACAAAATATTAAGATAAAATGGCGGGAAATAAATGTATATTAATCGCTCATCATACCCCAAAACTTAACATTTTGCTAGTCCTCGAGCAAAATAAATAAAATAAAATAAAATAAACAAACTAAAAATAAATTAACCTAAGCCACTTTCGTAGGGATCACGATGCATTTAATGTATGCAACAAGTCTTTAAACCCCTAGGCGGCTTAAGTGGAAGAGTTGTAATCTCATGAGGACTTACAGCGACGATACCTATAAGCATTATTCAACACACACAGGCAATCATGGAAAAATAAAAGAAACAAACAAAATAGTCCTAATAGTTATACATATCAATATCCTCAATGAATGCCCAGCAATGAAATCAAAGAACCTTCAAGTACTCAACACAACTCAAATCCAAGTTCTCAAATAACTCATCTAAGTCAAACTCACAGTGTATTTGTGAAAAGGTCCGGTCACGGCCCGATTCCTAAGTAAACTAACTCAGTGATTTTGCCTCAAAAATTAACATCTGATCGGTCAAACCTGTTAGGGTTGGTGCTCGGAGTGCCAATCCGGATCCTATTTATGTATGATTCATAAATACGAGTAATTGTATTTTCCATAATATTACTAATTTAACGGTAGCACCCTTGTCTTTTATACGCTTATTCGATCTAATTGCGATTAGATATCTGATTACAATTAGATCGAAACTGAATCCGGTTCAGTGATATGTGTATATTAGACAAAGACCCTAGGATTTACAATATAGTGCGCAGTTACAACGTAGTTTGTAATTGACATTGGGAAGCGTACTATTAGTTGTATATCCTTAAATAAAGTTTCTGGTCAAGATTTGCTAACACGGGTCAGTTAGTAAAATCCGTTGAGACCAGTACATGTCGTATATTGTGACTTGGTCCGATGGTTTATCCTAATGAACCATGAGTCTCGAGAGACTTGTATAGACATGTAGGTGTTTATTTGATAAGACACTGAATGACTCACTGAAGGTTTCCTAATAGACGATACACCAACGTTAATAGGAACCTTCTCGAGTTGAGCGAGTGATGAGTGATAAATGTATCATTATTTCCCACTCATTTAACTTAATATTTTGTATAGTTTCTTGAGTTTTGTGAATATTTTGATGTGTTTTGTGTTATTTTGCAGATAAATTAAGTTTCAAGATATTCTGGAGGTGATTTGGAGCAAAACTGTGAAATTTGACGAAAAGGGTATTTTGGTAATTTTGGGCGTCCCGACATCGAGGGTATTTTGGTAATTGCACCACCATGCCACGTGTCAAAGATTCAACGAGCCGTCATTTTTAGCACACCATGCCACGTGTCGAAAATTCAGCGATCCAAAAAAAATAATAATAAAAAAATAAAAATCTGAAAAATAATAAAATAATAAAAATCAGAAAAATAATAATAAAAAATTAGATTTTTTTGCCTATAAATAGATTTCGAATTTTTAGTTTCAAATGTACCTCTTCCTCTGAAATCCTTATAAATAAAATAGAGTTCTTCTTATTTTCTTCTTTTATTCAGTTTTATTTACGCTTTGTAGTAGTAATTCTATCCATCCATGAGGGGGTAACCTCTTCATGCTGAGGTAATAAGGTAATTCTTTTACTATTGCTTTTTAGATTAATCTCCCTTAAAATATGATATATAAACTATTTAAAATCAGATTAATAAAGGATACCGCCATTCCGGACGGTTGGTTATTTAATTTAATCTGGTTAACCTGACTTAATGAGGATACCGCCACACTGGACGGTTGGTTTAAGTTTATATTTCTGTTCCGCCTTATGGCTGGTATATTTGAATTTGACTTAATCAGGATACCGCCATTCTGGACGGTTGGTTTAAAATATCACAAGTTAATATATTATTATTTTATGGGAGATATCTAAATAGTATATAGTAGAAGTTATTTCCTTTTACCTTAGCATTTCATTTATTTATTTTAATTACTTTCTGCAATTTCATTTTTTGTCTTTTAAGTTTATATCAGCTTTAGTTATGTGTTGTAACTAAGTTAAATATCTAGGGTTGTGATTAAATCTAATATCACCGGATTTAAAAAGGGTTAGATTATAGTTGGGGTAATTAAAAGAGTTATTTGTTGAGTCATAATCTTAATGCTTTTTATTAACCGATCACTAATAAAATTGATTAGGTAAACTTAAAATGAACTAGACATAGGGATTTTAAGTTTAAAACCTTAGTCTCAACAACCCACGATCTTCCTTAAGGATAGATAAACCTTTAATAGATTTCCTTACAGGATAGGAATATACCTGTCGGGCGGGGGTAGTCTTAATTGGAACTTAACCTTAATGAATCTAGGTAATTTAATTGACATAGACATATGGTTCAATTGGATTATACTAGGTATTTGTAAATGATCATTCGGAAGAGGCTTTTACATAATTTAGTGTTCCAGATTAATAATTCAATATTTTACCCAACTATAATATAACTACTTCATCTTTTAATAGATATTAGAAAGATTCACAACCCTAGATCTTTAAGTCTTTTATTTTCCTTAGTATTTTCTTGTGTCTTTTTATTTTTATTTATTTTGCAACGCCACATTCAACCAAACAAACAAACAATCTCTCTATTCTCCATTTAATTAGATATTTGTAAATAAATAGATTCAACAATTAATAACAATAGTAGGAATTAAGTCCTCGTGGGATCGATATTTTTATACTACTTGAACGATACGTGCGCTTGCGTTATACGTGTGTGTTTACGCCGGTCAAGTTTTTGGCGCCGTTGCCGGGGACTTATATTTCTTGAGTTATTAATTTTGAAGCTATCTAATTTACTTATATCTAATTTTCTTTATTATTATCTGTAATTTTTATTTCTTTCTTTTGTTTTCAGGTGATTAAAAAATGGAACATTTTGAAAAATTACAAGCTTTACTAGAAGAAGATACACCCCAAATCCAGGAGCAACAGTCTAGTTTTCTGAGGCCTGTTGTCCAACACAACAATTATCACTGGAATTCAGAATCAAACAATTCTACATTTGCTCAACAGAATGAAATGGGGAGATGTGTAATTTGTGATGGTAACCACCCGAGCGATCAATGTATATACCTTTCAGAGTGGCAGAATTATTGGAATCATTCAAGGTACGAAGAATCATCACATTTTCCATCTTATCCACCATCCATCTACGATCTTCATCAGAAACCAGAACCATCAGAGAAAGATCAGTTGAATGACATGCTAAAAGATTTGTTCGAGGAACGGGAAGCTCAATTTGAAGCACAAATACAAAGTCAAGCAGCGTCTATACAGAGAATGACAGATCAAGTTAGACAATTAACAGAGAACCTGAATCACATATCTCAGGAAGCAAATTCAAATACTACTGAAGAAGCCTTTCAATATCCTGAGATTCATCATGACATCATAACAGAGGACGAGGCTGAGCAGTATCAAGAATCAGATGTATCAGTTCAGGAGCCTGCACCAACAAAGTCTCAATTTGATTTTATTATTCTGACTCTGACGAAGATGAAGAAACTGAGTTTTTTGTACCAACTGCACCAACAAGGAAGGATGAAACTTTCCATCCTCAGAATGTAGATCTTGGAGAATGCTTTGCACTAATGTTTGAAGAAGATCTACCTGAGCCAATCATTCCAGTCAGATCAGAGGATGACCTAAAATCTGACATTTCTTTTCATCCTCAGGTTGACAATTTTGAAGCATGTATTGCACAGATGACAGATGAAGAGCTGAATATGGAAATATACAAATACATCTGTAAAGAAAAGTGGAGCAAGAAGCAGAGCAAATGGATGAGCAAATGTCTGACCAAATTAAAATTCCAGAGCATTCAGAAGAAACATCGCTGTTTTGGGGAGTACAAACCAAAGATATCAAACAGAAGCTTGACAGAATGGAACTTCCATTCCAAGTCAAGCACCATACGAGACCTCCTGATTTTCTTTCTTTCTTTGCAGGAACCATTGGAGCAACAAAGATCAAAAAGGTGGCACGAGTACTGAATAAGACAAAACTCTTTTTGCCACTTTACCGTTGGAAGAGACCCTTCAAAAGCAACGCTCACGGAATTGTCTTTGATAGGACATCCAAAACGACACTGAAACCTCCTTAACAGATGAATTTCAGTCACGTCTGGCTGAAGACGAAAAATTTAGCGCTAGCAGGGAGGCAACCCATGCAATTTGTTGTAATTTCTGTTTTCATATTTTGTGTATTATGTGTGAACTTTTTAATATTGTGTGTTATTTTTGCAGGAAAAACACGAACGGAGCATTTTAAGACAGAAGGAATGGTGTTTGACAATCGTAAAGAAGAGAGTTATTTCATTTGTGATGGCTGAGTAAAGAATGATTTCTTGAGACGCATCCTAAAGGATTTATATACCAAACAAGTAGCGTATTGCATACACAATTCCGTTGTCTTAATTATTGGTTTGATTCGCTTTTCTGTTGTAATTATCTTTATTTTCCCCGACAGGATCCAGACCATTTTGACTAATCACGATATTATTTCGCTAATAAGCTTCCTCTGGAAGATACTTGTGCTATTATTACTCACCCCTTTTCAGGTACTATAAATTCAGCCCGTCATTGCACTTTTGAAGGCATCCAGAGTTAAGAATGAAATACATAAAAAAAAATGGAAGCCACTTCAAGAAGACGAGTTGAGAACATCTGTGTGTTTTGCGGTAGTACTGTTGGTACTAAACCACAATACATAGAGGCAGCACAGGAATTGGGTAGAGTCTTAGCAGCAAGGAATATGCATTTAATATATGGCGGAGGAAATCTTGGACTAATGGGGATCGTTTCAAAGGCCGTACAGGAAGAAGGCAGTCATGTTTTGGGAATCGTCCCAAAACCCTTGGCAGAGGCGAATCTTATTGGATCATCAAACGGAGAGGAACTGATCGTGCCAGGTATGTCTGAACGACTGGTAGAAATGATTAACCGTTCTGATGCTTTTATTGCTTTGCCAGGTGGCTTAGGAACATTGGAGGAAATTTTTATTGTATTATCTTGGGCGAACCTGAACATACACCAGAAACCGCTTGGACTGCTCAACGTTGATGGGTTTTATGATTTTCTTTGTGTGTTTCTTGATGATGCTCGAAGAAATGGGTTCGTGTCAAAGCCTATGAAAGAACTCCTCTTTACTGCCAGAACTGCACCGGATCTAATTGACCAACTCGTAGCCTTTGAACCACAAGTTGACCCTATCATTTCAAAGATAAAATGGTCCGAGGACGATCGTGGTAAGAAGCGTCGAATAAATCTGGATCTTAACCTTTAATTTCCTGTAGAATTTCAGCTAACCAGGTACGATTTTCTAAACTCTTCTTCTACTGTTTAAGACATTGGGGACAATGTCTCATTTAGGTTTGGGGGTGAGGTATAGTTAATAGTACTTGTTTGTATTGTGTTTTTATTTTTAGTCCAAAATTTTTCGAAAAATACAAAAAAATTAAAAAATTAATAAAAACAAAGGGCATATTTAAAGTTAGGTGATGGTTTGGTGTCTTCCTTCACTCACTACCTTTTTATAAGGAAAAGCTGTGGAGGCACCTAGATAATCATTCACTTGTAGCGTGTTGTGACAGACTAGTTTGGAGGACTCGTTGTTTATTCCTGACAACAAGCGATAAGAGCCTAGGGGCTAGGGTACTTAAGTGAGCCTCGCTCACCCTCCCTCTGGGGAATCTACAACGGAAGTCCATTCGACAGATAGTCACACCATAAACTGAGCATTTGATTAAACTTCTAAAACCAATGTAAATTATAGTTATATGACCAGTAGAAATGTTTTGTTGTTATGTTGACTAAAAAAGATGAAATTGGTAAGAAATAGCTGTGTAAGGAGTTTCCACTCTTGAGACGTATTTCAAACCTAATTCGAAACAAGTTAATTTTTGTTTATTCACTTTTGAATTATTAAATCTGTAAATTCTCCATAAAACTGACTAAAATGAATCTTCATATACTTAGTTAGCAGATATTATCAACATACATAGTAACATACAGACATGAGCTGTAATTAAAAAGTTTGTAATACCGTGCTCTAGTTTAATTGGAGAAGCATTTATAATTAGTGATGGAATAAAAAAAAATAATAATAATAATACATCTGAGATCCGAGTTATTAAGTCTGTAAGGGTATTTTAATACCTAATGCCCTAAAACCAACTGGTTTGGGAGTCATTGGCCCAAAGCTCGCTACATGGATCAAAAATGATGAAATAAAAATATATATATATATAAATATCTGAAGTCTGAGTAATTAAGTCCATAGGGGTGTTTTAACACCTGATGCCCTAAAGCCAACTGGTTTGGGAGTCACCGACCCAAAGCTCGCTACATAGATGGAAGGTATTGTATATAAATAAAAAATAGAGAAAAGAAAAAATCAAAGAAAAAATCAGAAAAATCAGAAAATTTATTCCATTACTACAAAAGGTGTGAAATCTGATAAAACTTTAGGACAAAAATATTACTCTCTTATCAACTGCACTTATGACTGTTATGGGCGCGAAATGAGTTGTTTAATATTATGTTGGCTGTGTATATGGAGAATGGTAAAAATAATAGGAGAATTTACTTATTCAGTAATTTAAAATGAAACAAAACAACTAATAACTTGGAGTAGAAGTTTCACATGATTAGTCACTAACTTCTTTATTTCTCTTGTCTTTTTGCTTTTGTGTGCATTAGTTTCACTACCTTTTTACTTTTGTAATATGTTTGTGGGTATCATTGCTGTAAACCCTCACGAGACTACAACTCGTCCCCTAGGGACACCTATGGGTTTAAAGGCTTGTTGTATATGCTAAATGCAATCGTGATCCCTACGAAAGTGGCTTAGTTAAATTTTATTATGTTATTTTATTTTGTATTTTGCTCGAGGACTAGCAAAATGTTAGGTTTGGGGGTGTGATGAGTATAAATGTATCACTATTTCCCACTCATTTAACTTAATATTTTGTATAGTTTCTTGAGTTTTGTGAATATTTTGATGTGTTTTGTGTTATTTTGCAGATAAATTAAGTTTCAAGATATTCTGGAGGTGATTTGGAGCAAAAGTGTGAAATTTGACGAAAAGAGTATTTTGGTAATTTTGGGCGTCCCGACATCGAGGGTATTTTGGTAATTGCACCACCATGCCACGTGTCAAAGATTCAACGAGCCGTCATTTTTAGCACACCATGCCACGTGTCGAAAATTCAGCGATCCAAAAAAAATAATAATAAAAAATAAAAATCTGAAAAATAATAAAATAATAAAAATCAGAAAAATAATAATAAAAAATTAGATTTTTTTGCCTATAAATAGATTTCGAATTTTTAGTTTCAAATGTACCTCTTCCTCTGAAATCCTTATAAATAAAATAGAGTTCTTCTTATTTTCTTCTTTTATTCAGTTTTATTTACGCTTTGTAGTAGTAATTCTATCCATCCATGAGGGGGTAACCTCTTCATGCTGAGGTAATAAGGTAATTCTTTTACTATTGCTTTTTAGATTAATCTCCCTTAAAATATGATATATAAACTATTTAAAATCAGATTAATAAAGGATACCGCCATTCCGGACGGTTGGTTATTTAATTTAATCTGGTTAACCTGACTTAATGAGGATACCGCCACACTGGACGGTTGGTTTAAGTTTATATTTCTGTTCCGCCTTATGGCTGGTATATTTGAATTTGACTTAATCAGGATACCGCCATTCTGGACGGTTGGTTTAAAATATCACAAGTTAATATATTATTATTTTATGGGAGATATCTAAATAGTATATAGTAGAAGTTATTTCCTTTTACCTTAGCATTTCATTTATTTATTTTAATTACTTTCTGCAATTTCATTTTTGTCTTTTAAGTTTATATCAGCTTTAGTTATGTGTTGTAACTAAGTTAAATATCTAGGGTTGTGATTAAATCTAATATCACCGGATTTAAAAAGGGTTAGATTATAGTTGGGGTAATTAAAAGAGGTTATTTGTTGAGTCATAATCTTAATGCTTTTTATTAACCGATCACTAATAAAATTGATTAGGTAAACTTAAAATGAACTAGACATAGGGATTTTAAGTTTAAAACCTTAGTCTCAACAACCCACGATCTTCCTTAAGGATAGATAAACCTTAATAGATTTCCTTACAGGATAGGAATATACCTGTCGGGCGGGGGTAGTCTTAATTGGAACTTAACCTTAATGAATCTAGGTAATTTAATTGACATAGACATATGGTTCAATTGGATTATACTAGGTATTTGTAAATGATCATTCGGAAGAGGCTTTTACATAATTTAGTGTTCCAGATTAATAATTCAATATTTTACCCAACTATAATATAACTACTTCATCTTTTAATAGATATTAGAAAGATTCACAACCCTAGATCTTTAAGTCTTTTATTTTCCTTAGTATTTTCTTGTGTCTTTTTATTTTTATTTATTTTGCAACGCCACATTCAACCAAACAAACAAACAATCTCTCTATTCTCCATTTAATTAGATATTTGTAAATAAATAGATTCAACAATTAATAACAATAGTAGGAATTAAGTCCTCGTGGGATCGATATTTTTATACTACTTGAACGATACGTGCGCTTGCGTTATACGTGTGTGTTTACGCCGGTCAGCGAGCATAATGGTCTTTCGACTTGATATACCACTGTGGATGTATAAGCTATCTTCCATACTTTGATGGTTGTCACGTCAACGATCTAGTCATGATCAGACATCTGCATGTTCGTTGTGTGTGGACTGATGCTCATGATATCTAGTGTGTATCAAGATAGGATCTGTCAGTCTTGTGTACAAGGCATAGGCATCCAGCACGTGTTTATGATCTAGTAAATCAATGGCCGTGGTATAACGTCGGAAACCAATTTCGAGTGTTATTTTGTGATCGTAAATTGAAAGTCGGTTGTATTATACCGAACGGATTTGACGTTCTGATTTATATCCCAGGTATAATACGGATGGCCTGTGATGGAGGGATTATACGTATACAGTGACCTCGGCTTGCATAGTTTAGCGAGATTATCCGTGGTCGTCATACTCCATGAGTGGGTGGATTATGGACACGAAATTGGATTTCGTGACGGATAAACCTAAACTTAGAGAGTCTCATAATATGAAGTATACTCGTTGAGCACTTGAGCAACTCGGTATGAATAATACAGATTATTCATTATACTTCACCGGATTAAGTGAGTTACTTCGGATCGTTTAATCGTTAAACGATAACACATGCTATTAGGGGATTTTATCCGCTAATAATTATTGTGTATTTGTATTTGATACATAATACGATTAGATACACATTAATTATTTGTCAAAATAGATTTTGACACAAGCCATAAATATATGTATTTGTTATTTATTGTAAATAAAAATACATATATAATAATAATTACATTAATTTATTTTTGAATATTTAATTGTTAAATATTTCAATAATTAATTAATCTAACTTTTCCATAAATGTTATGGAATATGTCCAATTATTATTGGACCAAGTGGCATGATTTAATTATACTTTGGTTGTCCTTATTTGATTGGCCAATATAAAGTGTAATTATTATTTAATTTGATTAAATTTACAATTTTCCCAAAATACCCTTGTGAATGTCGGCCATAAGGGTTTTAAATTAAAAAAAAAATTTTGTTTCTCTTTCTTCTTAATTCATATATGGCCGAAACTCAGCAACAAAAAGGCTCTCAAATGGGTTTCCAAAATTGTTTAAAGAATCCTTGGAGAAATGAAAGGAAATTCAAGAAAAAAGTTTAGGAAATTTAAGATTAAAAGGTAATCCTTAATCCTTAAACTTGAAAATTTGTTTCTTATTTTTCTTGAATTATTAGAATTTTTCTAGGGTTCCTTTTGTTTCTTAAATTGGGGCTTTTGGTTGTTGATGATGGATTTGGAAGTGAATGCATGTGTGAAATTGATATTGGATTGAAATTAGTGTAATTTTGTCCAATTTATTCAATTGTTGAAGAGTTTCCATTCTAGAGTTTTTGATCCACTCTAAGATAGTCTAGAATTATTCTAGAGTTGTTCATGTGTGGTGGGACTCATTTGGTGTTAGATTAATTTGTTAATCTTGGTTTAAAGCATGAAAAATGGTGTTTTCGGTTTTCTGGATCAGATTCGGTTAAACTGGAAATTATGGGATGTTTTTGATGTCTTATGAATGTAATGGATGTATTTTGGGAGTTGGATCAATTGCCGGAATGTGTTTCCGAGTTGAAACAAGTGAAAACGGTCAAAAACGGCGTTACCGAGTGGATTTTGAGCCAACCGAGTGACGGCTATCCAAACAGTGAATCAATCACTGTTCGGACAACCCATGAACTGCCCCGATACTATTGGAACTGACTTGGACAGTTTTTATAAGTGTCGGGTAGTCGGTTCGGTAGAAAACATGTTTTACGTCATTTTGCGGAAAAACGATTTTCGTAAAAGTTTCGCGAAGTTTCAACTACGTTTATGTTAATATTTGATATTAAATAAATAGGTTTAGGTGAAATATGAATAAATTATTCATATTAGATATTGAATAATTTATTTGGTATTTTGAAAAAGTTTTAAAATACGATTTCGCCCGAACCCATGCTTCCGCTGCGCCCCATCGCCCAAAACCCCAACAAAAATGGTATCAGAGCGGGTCTGATGCTTCATCCATTACATTACTCATGCTTGATATTTGATATGTAATCCAATTTTAATGTTCGCATATGCTTGGAATCTAGATATGTTTCTTAATTGTTCGGTTCTACGCTAACGAATATGTAATGAAAATTTAATTGTTAGATTAAATTATGTGTTCTAAGGTGGATTTGAATTGTTTAGAAAATGATTTAGATTAAATTTATGCATTTGATGTAGAGTATAGCTTCCATAGAAAAATCCCCGCTTTTAAATATGGATGTAAAGTAACGTGTATTTGATACATGTTTCTTAGTCCGTCTTGTCAGTACGGTTTATGGGTATTTTTCTATAAGTGCATCCGAGATCGTGCCAAAGCTGTGAGGGTGTAGTTATAGGATTATTATACATACCGGTTGTATATTGATACTGGATAAATTCAAGTGAAAGTGGAAATCATGAACGTGCCAAAGCTGTCAGGACTACACCGGTAGCCTGAGTATGTCATTGACAAGTGTAGCCTTGATACGCCTCCCTATGAACGTGTTAAAGCAGTCACAGCGAGAAACGGTCATGACCAAAACCAGGAGTCACTAGTGAGTGATTGACAAAGAGTTGTCTACCTAATGAATATACGTAGGCGAGATCGTGTCAAAGCTGTGAGTCGAAATATATTCGTGGGATCATACTCTCACTATGGAATTCAATTTGATTATTGAATTCCCGTTTTCCGTTGGGGATTACAGTATTACGTAAAGTAGTGGGAGACACTACTTGGTTAAAAATCCATAACTTAAGCAGTGTGTAATATTTTGGAATTTACTGCTTTGTTTTCCTTACATTCTATATTGTTTATAGATTTATACTTCTAATCCACTGCATTTTTATTACTTGAATAGGTTTTCTGACTTTACCTTTGGTTGCGTAGTTCTAGATTAGGTTCTAGAATGACAGTAGACTTAGATATTGTTAGATTAGTTAAAACCATCGGGAACTGTTGTTCCGATTTTCTTGGAAAATCAAGATGGTTTGTAACTTAGTTACTACGTCACGATTAGGTAATCTAAATGGATATCTGGTTTAAGATATAATAGTCTAGTTAGAACTGTTTCTTATGCAGTAAGAATTGACACAAATCAGTTCATGTCTCGAGATTCTTGACTGGCATTAAGAAAACCCCTTAAGTGTTTGTTTATCTTTTAATAATGTTTCTTAGCTTTAGTGACTTTTAGAAGTCAAGTGTCTGACACAATTTGCTAACAATCATTTGCAATTATTGTGAATAATTGAACGCAAATTACAAAGCTCAAGAAATGAGATGTGTATAGTTGTGTAAAAAGAATATCGAATCTCACAATGCGACAACTGTAGGTATTGGATACCGGATCTCCCGTCTAGTTAATTAAAATAATGTTTAATAACTGTTTTGATATTTGATATCAGAACTTGTGACTATTGGATAATTACTTGTTCTGTATAAACAGTTGTTACATATTTTAAAGCGACTAATAGTGTCATTAATAAAAAATAAGCCTTAAGAAAAAAATTCGGTATAATATAAATGACTTGGAACTGTGCATTATGAGATTTTATCATAAAATAATTAGATGCTTGTTCCTTATGGTAAATGATGGTCTGATACGAGATCACACCACATATCTTTATCCATTTAATGATTATTGTATTCAGGTTATGATTAAATGTCATTTAACCGATGATTTTCATTGGACCACAGATTTATTAAACTAATACATTGGATGTGTGTAGTTTAATGAATTAGAAATTGCCTTGTATAGTTTTCTTTGCTTCGTAACTCAGTTAATGAATTGTCATGACTTAGTTACGTGTTTCTAATAGAGAACATGTTGAACGTCTTGAATTGTTCAAGAACTAACAATATGTTACTAATGAAACTCGAATAGAATATTTTGATTAGTTCAAAGATATTTTATATGTAGTGTTGAAAACTTTGTCTTTAAAATTCATTGCGCGTCTTTGAATTGTTCGAAGATGTTTGATTTGATCAAACGCATGAATTTAAGGCAATTAGTTCTGAAGTTATTTAATGAATGTGATTCTTACTCAATATTAAACTTCCACGATTCCATTTTGATGGAATTGGCCAGTGGGAGTTATCGAATCTTATATGATTTGATTCGTTGATATTGAGTGTTACCGAATTGATTTTCAATACTCTTGGGGTTCTGCTCCATTTACACTAATTCATCTATTTAATTTAGGTTCCATTTGATTCTACAATTACATATATTATATGTATCGATAGAAAATTCGAATCTTGAAAAGTTTAAGATTTGAGACTTTCTTTTGTATAATTGTTATATAATTGAATGTATTTGTGCCTCGAAGGTACGAGTGAAAGGTTTATCATTTATTTTATTTAATATAATATTATATTTTGTTTGATAGAATATCTTTTCTACAATCCCGAGCAATAAAATTATTTTATTATTTGGTGATTGACATTGGATGTTGACGATTGTAGAAAGGACTTGACTTAGTGAAGTCAAATGAGGGAGTGATAAACTGTGATGGAACTACATAATTAATAAGATGAAAAGACCTTTAGATAACTTATGTATAAGTCCAATAGGATGTCGGAATCATTTACAAAATATTTGATACTTAATGATTTTGTTGTTTTCTTATTGAAGAAAATTATCCTATGACTTATAGTGGGAGCGATATTTGATATCGAATTCGGAAATTAGCATTGAATCATAGATCTAAGATTGTTCATGGCTTACAGCGATCAAGTTTTGAACTTGATTAGGCTTTCGTTATGAATAGTTCATAAAATGTGCAAATTGTTTGCGCAGCAAAAACAAAGTGAGCTCGATCAAGGTTTGACCTTTATAGTATGACAATGAGAAAGGTTATACTCAGTAGTCTATTGTAGATTCTGAGGAAGCTTGTCTCTTGTCGCACTGATTGGACAATTAAGGATCTGTTGGTTAATGTTGATATTAAACTGTATTTTGGCTAAAGAATGCAAAGTGGCGTTCTTGAGTGATTTCTTCGAATAAGGGATCCATCGTGATTTCTTTGTTTGAAGAGTTCATTCTAGAATGGCTCTGGAGTTTGTATTCTGCTAAGATGACAGTTTGATATACTAGCTTATGGAGTCTATTGTAGACTTAGATAAGCTTTCCGGAAATCCGTGTTCTCTGATTTTGATATCAGTCAGATTTTCTGGTTTTATCAAAGTATAGAGAATACGTATTTGTCAATAGGGTCAGTGGGAGTGTATAAATTTCTTTCTAGTATTATATATATCCTAAGTCTTCTTTTCTCCGTGTTAGAAGTTGGAGTAGTTTCTGTTATATTTGATATAAAGTTTTAGATATGATATAAAACTAAGAGACTTGTGAGAATCTCGCATTAATCGCATGTTAGATATGATCTAATAAAGGACACAGTTAGACTATCTGTATGACAGTTAGTATAACTGTTTGACAGTTAACGTGTCTTTTATGTATATTTTATTCATCTTTCGTAAAAGGATGATTCATTTATCGAAAGAAAGATTTATTAGAATATCTAGTCAATCATATGCATTATAGAATGATGGCGTAATGAATATTATATTATATGCGATTAAAGATGTCAATTTAATCGTAATTTTTACGAGTTATTTTGATATACTGCAGACCATATGATGGATCTTGAAACATGTTCTTTATGATCTTTGAGATATTAAGAACAAGTTTCTCATACATGGAGAATTTAGTCAGCAACCATAAGGTCAGATTAGTTTTTATTCTAATTATGACATTAGATGGTCTATGTCATATAAAGTCAGAAAAGATGCAGTGGGAATGTCACTGTTGATTCTACTGAACCAGTGGAATCAGTTGTAACTTTTGAAGTATTGACTTATGAAGTTGCAAAGTGACCATATAGATTAGAAATATTGATATTAGTGGAGTGCTTGCTGTTGTCTTAAAGTATTTGGATTTGATCTCTAAATACATATACAACTTAGAAGCTATAGCACAATACTGATATAGCGTCTGAGTCATATTGATGTGGAATTTGGATTCTACAAAATAAGAATGATGCTGGCTAAGGAAAACGGTTGGGTTTGTTGGACAGACTCGATTTGTTAAAGCAGACCTACTTGTTGTTGCCTACCTCTTTAGTGCTGGTGAGCTCTTGAGGGCCATGAGTATGTGATACGCATTGAGATGTGTATAGGATATCATGGATTGGCACTAGAGCAAGTGAGAGAAATTGTTAGGGTTGGTACTCGGACTGCCAATCCGGATCGTATTTATGTCCGATTCATAAATACGAGCAATTATATTTTCCATAATATTACTAATTTAATGGTAGCACCCTTTTCTTTTATACGCTTATTCGATCTAATTACGATTAGATATCTGATTACGATTAGATCGAAACTGAATCTGGTTCAGTGATATGTGTATATTAGACAAAGACCCTAGGAATTACAGTATAGTGCGCAGTTACAACGTAGTTTGTAATTGACATTGGGAAGCACACTATTAGTTGTATATCCTTAAATAAAGTTCCTGGTCAAGATTTGCTAACACGGGTCAGTTAGTAAAATCCGCTGAGACCAGTACATGTCGTATATTGTGACTTGGTCCGATGGTTTATCCCAGTGAACCATGAGTCTCGGGAGACTCGTATAGACATGTAGGTGTTTATTTGATAAGACACTGAACGACTCACTGAAGGTTTCCTAATAGATGGTACACCAACGTCAATAGGAACCTTCTCGAGTTGAGCGAACATAGTGGTCCTTCAACTTGAGATAGCATTGTGGATGTATGAGCTATCCTCCATACTTTGATGGCAGTCACGTCAACAATCTAGTCATAATCATACCTCCGCATGTTCTTTGTGTGTGGACTGATGCTCATGATATCCAGTGCGTATCATGATAGGATCCGTCAATCTTGTGTAAAGGGCATAGGCATCCAGCATGTGTTTACGATCTAGTAAATCCATGGCCGTGGCATAACGTCGGAAACCAATTCCGAGTGTTATTTTGTGATCGTAAATTGAAAGTCGACTGTATTATACCGAACAGATTTGACGTTCTGATCTATATCCCATGTATAATACGGATGGCCTGTGACGGAGGGATTATACTTATGCAATGACCTCGGCTTGCATAGTTTAGCGAGATTATCTGTGGTCGTCATAATCCATGAGTGGGTGGATTATGAACATGAAATTGGATTTCGTGATGGATAAACCTAAACTTAGAGAGTCTTACAATATGAAGTGTACTCATTGAGCACTTGGGCAACTCAATATGAATAATACAGATTATTCATTATACTTCACCAGATTAAGTGAGTTAATTCGGATCGTTTAATCGTTAAACGATAACATATGCAATTAGGAGATTTTATCCGCTAATAATTATTGTGTATTTGTATTTGATACATAATACGATTAGATACACATTTATTATTTGTCAAATGATATTTTGACACATGTCATAAATATATGTATTTGTTATTTATTGTAAATAAAAATACATATATAATAATAATTACATTAATTGATTTTTGAATATTTAATTGTTAAATATTTCAATAATTAATTAATCTAACTTTTCCATAAATGTTATGGAATATGTCCAATTATTATTGGACCAAGTGGCTAGATTTAATTATATTTTGATTGTCCTAATTTGATTGGCTAACATAAAGTGTAATTATTATTTAATTTGATTAAATTTACAATTTCCCCAAAATACCCTTCTGAATGTCGGCCATAAGGGTCTTAAAGTAAAAAATTTGTTTCTCTTTCTTCTTAATTCATATATGGCTGAAACTCAACAACAAAAAGGCTCTGAAATGAGTTTCCAAAATTGTTTGAAGAATCCTTGGAGAAATGAAAGGAAATTCAAGAAAAAGGTTTAGGAAATTTGAGATTTAAAGGTAATCCTTAGTCCCTAAACATGGAAATTTATTTCTTGTTTTTCTTGAATTATTAGAATTGTTCTAGAGTTCCTTTTGTTTCTTAAATTGGGGCTTTTGGTTGTTGGTGATGGATTTGGAAGTGTATGCGTTTGTGAAATTGATATTGGATGGAAATTAGTGTAATTTTGTCATTCAATTGTTGAAGAGTTTCCATTCTAGAGTTTTTGATCCACTCTAAGATAGCCTAGAATTGTTCTAGAGTTGTTCATGTGTGGTGGGACTCATTTGGTGTTAGATTAATTAGATTAATCTTGGTAAAATTGTTTTAAAGCCTGAAAAATGGTGTTTTCGGTTTTCTGGATCAGATTTTGATGTCTTATGAATGTAATTGATGTGTTTTGGGAGTTGGATCAATTGTCAGAAAGTGTTTCCGAGTTGAAACAAGTGAAAACGGCCAAAAACGGCGTTACCGGGTGGATTTTGAGCCAACCGGGTGACGGCTGTCCAAACAGTGAATCTGTCACTGTTCGGGCAGCCCTTGAACTGTCCTAACACTATTGGAGCTATCCTGGACAGTTTCCATAAGTGTCGAGTAGTCGGTTCGGTCGAAAATGTGTTTTACGTCATTTTGCGGAAAAACGGTTTTCGTAAAAGTTTCGTGAAGTTTCAACTATGTTTATGTTAATATTTGATATTAAATAAATAAGTTTAGGTGAAATATGAATAAATTATTCATATTAGATATTGAATAATTTATTTGGTATTTTGAAAAAAAATTAAAATACGATTTCGCCCGAACTTGCGCTTCCGCTGCGCCTCATCGTCCAAAACCCCAACAAAACTAACCTAGATATCTCAAAAAGTGCTATGTATTTGCCTATTAAGCTCGATACAGTGTGACTTTTCTTTTTCTTTATCTTTTGACTCGCCTACTCTTTAAGGTAATATTTCTCCTCATGGTGGTCCTAACAGTCACCTATGGGTAACTTCACTCTTATCGATTGTAGGTGGTCCATTTTTTTCAAAGTATTTCTTATTTACTATTCTTTTCATTTTTTCCAAAAGATCTTTTTTTCTTCTGCTCTAGTTCTACCATATATCATAAATAATTAAAAAAAAAAGAGACAGATATCTAAGCAAACAATCATTCATCTTCAAATAATTTCCTCAACTAGTCACTTTGTCAATAACATAAGCTCTTACTCTTAGAAACCTACTTGTAAGTGCTTACGAGTCTAACCTAGACATTTGCTCAAGGCATTAGATAAAAGTCAATCGGACACTTATCGTTTTCTAAAAATTCACCCTAAAGCAAACAAACTCATCATTAGACTTATGCTTTACTACCTATGATAAAAAAAAAAAGGGATTTTTTTTTATAATAAAAATATGTAAAATGACAGGACTAACACTGACATGCATACACTCCCAAACTTAAAATTTACATTGTCCTCAATGTAAGATAAGCGTAAAGAAATAAAGAGTGAGGAACAACACTACCATGCATGGAGTTGATCAAGCTCCTGCTGGTCAGAATTTGGCTGCCCGGGCCGTGTGGGTTGCGCTAGTACCTGTATAAATACACATGCAAACTATTAAACACACAAATAGCACACAATATAATAAAACAAAAGTAAAGACAACAAAAATAAAAGCTTGTGTGTCTCCCCGCTAGCGCTAAGTTTAACATCTCCAGCTAGACGTGACCACCCAAATATGCCATTTTCTTTTTGTGTGGCAATATATATTTAGACTGGTTTGCACTGGCATGTTTCCTTTGATCTTCCATTCTTACCCACACTTTTTTTCCCTTGCTAGTGGTTGTAGAGGATTCATTTGTTTACTGAATTTTCCCTTTTGGCTTGGATGGACTAGGGTCTGACGGTTTTGGTGGTGTAGTGATATAATACAGCGCAATGTCAAATTGATGGCACACCGTAGCTTTATTGTAGTGCTCTTAATGTAAATCTGCCTTAAGTCCTCATACACCACTGCTTCATCAGTCACATTATATGTCTGTTTCTCCGCACTCGCTTTCTTTTTTCCTTCCCTCGGCTCCGTCAAAGTTATATTTTCTGGACTTTCTTGGTCTCCCGCAAGGTCAAATATTTTGACAACTAGCGTCTCTCCATTCACTTGGAAAGTAAGAAGGCCTTATTGTACATCTATTAATGCTAATGATGCTGCCAGAAAAGCTCTTCCCAAAATATAGGGTCTGTCAACATATTCCTTCATATCCAATACTATGAAATCTATTAGAAGCTTAAACTCCCCACTTGTACTATCATATCTTCTATCTTACTCTTGGGCCTCTTGACGGTTCTATCAGTAAATTACAAGGTCATTAAAGTGGGCTTCGGCTTATAATTCTCTAATCTCTTCGCCATAGGCAACGGTAATAGATTGATTCCCGACCCTAGATCGCATAATGGACTTGACTCGCAATCCATAATGGTGCAGTCTATGGTGAACACGCCATGATCTTTGCATTTGGTTGTAGTCGGTCTTTGTAATATGGCACTATACACCTCTATGAATCTTTCATTTTTGATAGTGCTGCTCATGAGTGAAGTCTCCGCTCTCTTTGTCCACTTTACCTTGGATTCCTCTAGTAGAGGTTGCAGTTCAGGTCTCAAGCTATGTGAAGTATCGAGAGAATTTATGCACTCACGAATTTCCTCATAAAGCTCTTCATCGGACATTTGTCTGATGCACTCATCCTCTACTTCCTTATGGTTGACGAGGATTACGTTGCAGAAAAATTATTTTACTGCCCTCCTCGGGTTATCATTTGTGTTACTTAGGCAAGCTACTTGTGGCCTTTGACTTTGATTAATCGCAAGCTGTCCAATTTGGATCTCCAATGCTTGTAGTAAAGTTGCTTGACTTT
Organism: Zanthoxylum bungeanum; assembly: GCA_019454045.1. Lineage (NCBI taxonomy): Eukaryota > Viridiplantae > Streptophyta > Magnoliopsida > Sapindales > Rutaceae > Zanthoxylum > Zanthoxylum bungeanum. Next base: position 52,910 of record SKCR01031171.1, read on the forward strand.
ATACCAACCCTTCTAATCTGACAGTGTTCTTTGCTTTGTCCATGTAGGAAACGCTTTCCTCGCGCAGCGGAAACATCTTAGGCACACAGATCGGACTTGAAAAATTTTTCTGCCCTTCCCTATGAGTAGCCGAACGTGACCAGCAGTACCACTGAAATTTTGCTACTATTTTGAAAAAAAAAATCAGCCCCGAAATAGTCCCCAAATGCCCCGAACAGCAGTGCAAAAATCGGACTGTTTTGAACAGTAAAAGCGCCCAAACTGCAACCAAAACAATCCATTATTTGCATGAACTATAGTGACGTTTTCAGGTCTGATTTTTCAAAGAAAAACAGTCCCAACACAATTCCAAAAGTCCCTTATGTGTTTCCCAAAAATTCTGGATTGATACGAGATCAAACCGAGCCCCGAATCACACAAACAAGTGCTCGGAAGTGGACAATAAAACACCCCATTGTCGTGAGTTGTATTAGATGAAAAGAATGATTTTGGTTCAACGCCACAAAGTCTTCCGAGTTATGTCTCACAACCAATGGAAACTAATGTGGGCTAGTCTCACAAAATTACTCCCTAAACAATTTAGAGATTAATGTCACACAAGATTTTTATTTATTTTTATTCTTGTTCTTCCTATTATTTTCTCAACACTTGAGAGAGTTTGAAGAAGAAGAAGATGGTGGCTAGGGTAAAAAGAAATTGTATATGAAAAGAAAAACATATTTTCTTTTTATACTTAGGATTATTTTATTTTCAAAAAAAAAAAACCGTTTCCCCTTCCCATATGCAAGTTTCGGCCATACAAGGATTTTGGTATTAATTTTGCAACAAAAAATTTAATTACCATAATGAAATATATGTTACAAAATTAAAAGTGTAATTACCTTTCAAAAAGTATAACCACCAAATTTTAAATCTAAAAGTTTTGCAACCTAGCATAACTCACCAAGGGTTTCCAAAACCCAAGATTTGGAAATTCCAAAATTAGCCTCATTAAATTATATCATATATAATGTAATATTATGCATTCAATAATTATCATATAATTATTGAAATCATATATTAAATTTTAATATATAGTTTCAAGTGTGACAAAATATTATTAATCATATTAATAATATTTATACATATGTGAGTATATAATTGGACTATCCGATTATAATAAATCCGCTACAATATATTGAGCTAGCACGGAGACCAAATGGACCTACGGTTCCGAGCTCCAATAATCTCGAAATATTAATTAAGCTCTTAATTAAATATTCTGAATTATTAACTCCGGGTTATTCTACTAAAAACCTGAAGTTGCACTCTCGTTATCGCAGATGGTCTATTAAACTGAACCAAGTCGGTGTCCATCGATATAGTCACTACATATAGATTAACCCTTCATGAGTATCTCGTAATTAAAGTCGGGTCATAATTTCCATTATACCCCTCTAATTATTTTTACCTTAAATACCATTGATTCTCTAATGAACGATTTATTCACAACCATTATGAATTTCAATTTTTCTATTCGTAATACAAATACTTGAGCGCTCTAATCGTTCAAGTACCGAATCAACCCTTAAGAAAGATACTCATTTACTTCTCGCAAGAAGGAGTGAACTCCATGTCTATGTAAAACGTCCCCAACTACACACCAGACCATATCCCCAAAGCATGTAGCTATTGGTCGAGACTGCTATACTAACCTCACCTTTGTAAACCAAATGACATAGCCTGCCATACAGGAGTTCATAGTACACTCAGAATTAAGATCAATCTATATATAGCCATCTAGTAGATCGAAATGATTTTCTTCATTTAACAGATATTATAAGAAAATCATTTCCATCTAGGTCTAGTCCTAACTGATCACATCATACAGGTGCCTTCATTCTCATGTCTCTACATGGACGATCCTGGATCAAGGTCGCCATACAAATATATAATGGACCGCAGTTATAGATAATCCACAAACAAAGTACCCTCTTTGTTTGCTCTCTATGGACTATTTAAGATTACTAACTTCAAACTTAAATACTCTTATGTATGACACTCATACACTAAGTCTGAAGGCACATAAGTAATATATGATATTCTAGATAATTTATAATATGCGAAAAATTAAACAAGCACTTTGATAAATGAATAATGCATCATTTTATTTCAAAACATATAAAGCCATTTACATTACATGTAGCTTTAGGGCATACATCCCAACATTCCATGTTTCGCTCAGCCATCTGTCTCAGTAATTCCTCCATAAAATGGTTGTAGCTATTTAAGTAGGGGTTGTGGCCTTGTCTATTGTAGTTGTTGATATAATTAATAGACTCACCAAATGAAGCTTAAGACTCCCCATTATGCACTCCCACATATCATGCATTTGTCGCTCTAGTATTGTTCACGGCCTGCATACTGGGGATCTCTAGACATTTACAGATTTGATCTAGCTTGGCATTCACCGTTGTGTTTCGCTCTAACCCATGGATTTTTGTTGGTCGCTATTGAATACTTATTTCAGTTGGCTATAGGGAGTTATTATTAGTCATCTCTTCCAGTAGATCTCATGTGACATTCTCATCTTTGGCCATTAACGCATCTCTAGCCGCTGTATTTACAATAGTTTTCATTATTCCATTAAGCCCATTATAAAATGTCCAGACTTGCAGCCATTTTGTAGTGTTGTGATGTAGGCACTTGTGAAGTAGGTCCTTGTATCTCTCTCACGCCTCGTATAATGACTCCAAATCATATTGCATGAATAATGTGATGTTATTACGTAGCTTTGCTATTCTCGCGAGAGGAAAATACTTGGCAATAAACTTGGTAGCCAAGTTTTCCCAACTAGTGATAGATATTTGTGATAGTGGCTGGAGCCACCCTTAGCTTTATTTTCAATAAATATAGGAAAACTCGCAAGCGAACTGCTTCTTTCGCCTCTCTGTTGAAGTTGAAAGTGCTACAGATTTATAGGAAATTATGTACGTGAGCATTATGATCATCATTCGGGCCACCCCAAACTACATTGATTGTTATATCATTTGAATACAGGTCTTGATTGTAAGGGCCAAAAATTAAATTTTGAAGGCGACTTGGTGGACTAAAAGACGATAGTCGGAGTATGGACCGAGCGAAGAAACGAGCCCAAAAAACTTTAGGGAGACCATTTTCCTTGCTTGGCCCAATTTGAGATATAGGGAGAGCTTGCGATTTTCTTTTCATTTTCTCAACAAATCTTTAGCATAATCAAGTGTAAAACAAGTTCATTAAGAAGGATTCAAGTCTTAAAAACTCCATTAGAGAATAGATTTCATTGAATCAAGGTAAGGAAATCTTGCTCTAAATTTATAAATTAAGATGTGGATGAAATCAATAAAGGTTGTTGTTGTTAGTATGTTATTGCTTATGTTTATGAGAATATTGAAGAAGAAAAGAGATTATATGAGAAATGACTAATTTATGGAAACCCTAAGTGTTGAAATCAATTTAGGTTTATGAATATTGATATGGTGTTGATGTTGGAATGTTGGATTAGTGAGGGTTTGGATGTTTGGTGTCTATTAACATAATAACTTGTCAAAAATTTTGAGTTGTAAATGGAGGGGGATTCGGCCAAGCCTAAGAGGAAGGGTGGGCTATTTTAATTGTGATATGAGGTATTGATTGATGTTGTTAGGAGATAGACATGTAAAGTGGGAGTGGAGATAACTAGGATTGTGTAAAAGATGAAGTTTTGTTATTTCACATACCAAGTGTTCGACGAAATGCCAAGCTCATATTAAATTAGGAAATTAAGAATATTTTATATATTATGGAGAGTTCTTATAATCATAAAAATTATGTTGGGGTTTTCGGATTGAAGGAATTAAATGAGAAGGCGAAATAAGAAAGTTAAATAACGATGTTGGTTTAGGATGTTTTTTGGATATTGACCGGCGTAAACACACACGTATAACGCAAACGCACGTATCGTTCAAGTAATATAAAAATATCGATCCCACGAGGACTTAATTCCTACTGTTGTTATTAATTGTTGATACTATTTATTTACAGATATCTAATTGAGAGAGAAATGATTGATTGCTTGAAATCATTTGCTTTGTAGATTTGCTAAATAAATAAATAAATAAAAAGACAAAAGAAAATACTAAGGAAAATAAAAGACTCAAAGATTTAGGGTTGTGAATCTTTCTAATATCTTTAAAAAGATGAAGTGATTATTTTATGTTTGTGTAATAAATCAGTTTACTAACCTGGAACACGAATTTATGCGAAAGCATCTGTCGATGGTCAGACACAAATACCCAGTTTAATCCAATTGAATTATATGTCTATGTCAATTAAATTATCTGAATTCATTAAGTTTAAGTTCCAATTATGGCTACCCCCGCCCGACAGGTATATTCCTATCCTGTAAGGAAATCTATTAAATGGTTACCTATCCTCAAAGAAGATCGTGGGCTATTAAGTCAAATGTTGAAACCTAAAATCCCTATGTCTAGTTCATTTTAGATTTATCACATCAATCTTATTGGTGATCAAACAACAAGAAGCATTTAAGACTTAATAAGTAAACCTTTAATTACTCAAATTATAAAATAACCTCTTATAAACCGGTGATATTAGATTTCATCACAACCCTAGAAACTAACTTAGTTATAACACATAGTTATGACAAATAAAAAAAGACATAAAAATTACTAAAAAGTAAATGCAAAAAAATAAATAAAATTCTAAGGTAAAATGAATTAACTTCTACTATTTACTATTTAGATATCTCCCATCATATAATATATATCCTTGTGATATTTTAAACCAACCGTCCAGTATGGCGATATCCTCATTAAGTCAAATTAAAATAAACCAACCATAAAGGCGGAACAAAAATTAAACCAACCGTCCAGTATGGCGATGTCCTTTATTAAGTCAGGTTTTAAATAGCTTATATATTATATTTTAAGGGAGATTAATCTAAATAGCAAAAGTAAAAGTATTACCTTATTACCTCAGCATGGAGAAGTTAGCTCCTCATGGATGAATGAAAACTACTATTTATAGAAGAGAATTACTACTACAAACGTAAATAAAACTGAATAAAAGAAACTAAAAAAGAGAACTCTCAATTTATTTATAAGGATTTCAGAGGATGAGGTACATTGAAACTAAGAAATTCAAAATCTATTTATAGGCAAAAAAAATCCAATTTTTTATTATTATTTTTCTGATTTTTTTTTTTTTTGGATCGCTGAATTTTCAACACGTGGCATGGTGGCTAAAAAAAATGGCTCGTTGAATTTTTTGACACGTGGCATGCGGTGCATGTTAGCAGATTGCTTGTGATGATGACACGTGGCATGGTGCACGTTAGCAAAGTCAAACTTGGCAACTTTGACTTGTTGACATGGCGCATATTAGCAGTCTCCGGTGCATGTTAGAGGTCGGGATGCCCAAAATTACCAAAATACCCTTTGTGTCGGGACGCCCAAAATTACCAAAATACCCTTTTTGCCAATTTCACCAAATTTCACAGTTTTGCTTCAAGTCACCTCCAAAATGTCCTGAAACTTTATTTATCTACAAAATAACACAAAACACATCAAAATATTCACAAAACTCAAGAACTATACAAAATATTAAGTTAAATGAGTGGGAAATAGTGATAGTTTTACCACTCATCAGATATGCTATGAAGATTTGCTTATAAGTTAATTTTGTAATGTCTGATTGATAAACGGTAATTTATGGATAAACTAGGAGAGTAATATATCTAAAATTTAGAATTTTTTGACTTAAGATGAGGCCGGACAGAATTTTTGAAGTCGGGCGATCTGCTGCCCCTGTGCCCAATTTTTTAGTATGCATAGTCCCTGAATTTTAGTTCATAACTTGAGTTTCTGAAATCAGAATTGAGATCTGTAAAATCTAAATTAAACTAGGTACATTAAAGACTATTCTATAAAAATTTCAACTTCAGATTCGTCCCCAATTAATTACAGTGTATTTTCAAAATTAGACGTCAAATAGTGAATTTTCTAGCGATTAGTAAAATACAAGTTTCCGCTATCGTGCTTGTACACTCCAAATCTAATCCCGGAAAATTCATAGATACCATAGATATTTTCAATGTTTAAGTAGATTTATTGCATATACTTTCGTGTCATATGTAAATATGCTTATAAGGAAGAAAATTAATGGTTGCTTTGACTTTAGATCGGCTTCAAGGTACCCGAAGGTCACCCACGCCGTGTACCACCCTCGACTTGCCATAACACTCTGAGTGGAGTACTTGTTTTCAAAATTTACCTATTTCAGCTATTTCTTAATGAGCACAAAGTTTTATGATATGCATAAGATATTTATTTCTTTATTTTTTTATGCTATTTAAAGGAAAGACATAAGATATTTAAGAGATTTGAGATTCTGAGCACAAAGAATTTTGATGAGAATGTTTTCAAAATTACTTTGAGGAATATTATTGATTTCGATACAAATCATTTTTATTTTGATCTTGGAATTGACGGATATTAGAATTGACGGATATAGACATGTGCACATGTAGTTTCAAGACTAGGGGGACGGCAATACGTAACGCCCATAGATCCTAGTTTCAGGGTCAAGATGATGGCATTGATTAGCACTCATGGCTCTAGTTCAGTGGCTTGGAGAACGGCGATACGTAACGTCCCAAGACACTAATTTAGGCGTATGGGGGGACGCGATACGTAATGCCCCCATGCGTCAGGATTTCTACAGTTTTTCAGTTATTTCAGATATATGATTTTCATAAATGATTTCTCACCAAATTTTTTAAAAGAAAAAGATCTGGTTTATATTTTATGAGTTCAGAAAGTAGTTTTATGTTATGATCATTTGATACATAATTATTAATATTGTTTTCTGATTTAATAGCTCCACTCACTGAGTTCTCTGGGACTCACCTCCACTCTCCAAATTAGCAGGATCATTCAGCTGGTTAGCCACAATCATCTTTTGGAGACATGGATCAGGGACAAGAGTACCACTACAATCACTATTTATGTTGGTCCATCATGTCAGACCTACATTCACATAAAATGTAGTTTCTTTTTGGTTTTTTTTGTGTATGACAGTTGCATGATTTCTGATGTGTCTGTAAAGATTAACCAGATTATGTATATTTTTCTTATGGTTCATGCATTAAGTCAGTTCTATGGAATGTGTGCGTGCATATTGATGTGATGATTAGTTATCAGGTTATGAAATGAGTTTCCCTTTAGTAGCAGGCAGTGGCTTAGGTGACAGTGGAAGTTGTTACCTACCGGTAACCTTCCCGGATTTGGGATATTACATTGATGTCGTATGCGTTGGCCTAAATGGGTGGTGGGATGATACATGATATAGTCCATCAACGATCGATATCGTCCCGTCCCGAATTGGGATTGGCGCTGCTTCCCTCGGTGGTTCAGGTTGATTGTCGTTCATGATGCATGAAATTAAGAAAAAATAAAAGAAAGTTAAAAAGAAAAATAAATGGTGTTTAGCTAAGCAAGTAGAGTATAATCCTAATATGAATAAAGAAAAATCAAATAAGCCATCGGAAATAACGCCAAAAACTTGATCGCGATCTTATACCGCATGTAAGCACACGTATCGCTCAAGTAATATAGTGACTATTAGTCGGTTATCGTACCCATAAAAACTTAGTATTTCTCTTATTAGTATTAAAACTAACATACTTAACCCAAACTAAAATATTGATTAAAGAAGATAAATTTATAAACTAATTAACTCAAAAGTAAATAAGAAACAATTAACAAACTTTGGGAAACCTTATAATATAGAAGAACCTAGGGTTGTAACTTCACTTAAGCATGCACGAATTGGGTTCATGCACTTTTTATTCAATTGGGTGGTTACGAATTATTAAGCTAGAATACTAAACTATCTACAAACATCTTTCGATGGTCAGGTATAACTATTCAATTTAAACCAATTAACAATATATTTATGTTAATTAATTTAAACCAAATTCATTAAGGTCATGCTCTAGTATTGGTTACGCATGCACTGCATGTATATTTCTATCATATAAATCTATTCAAAAGAACTAGATCACGAGCTATTATTCTTATAGCTAACCCAAATTCCCTCTGTCGAGTTCCTAAGAATTTACCAAGACTATTCTATTGTTGGCCAGACAAATAAAATATGCATCAAAACACAAAGAACAATAAATAACAAACCCAAAAGAATAAAAATATGCAACTTAATTAAATAACATGCTTGAGATCCATTACAACCCTAGAGTAATGATTTAGCTACTCATGATATTAAATAAAAGTATGTTAATCATTATTATAATACAAGAACTCATAAAAGATAAACTAGAGAGAAAATGGAAGAAATAACTCTTGTTTGTCGCCTTCGTCTTCAATTTCCAACACCAGTTTAAGCACTCGTCATTGCCTCACTATAGGTGTTCTTCTATTCTCTGTGACTCTAAAATTATGTTATGAGACTTCTTTTTTATTTTTTGGGACAAACTATTACTCATATAAGAGGTCCATGGGGTCTTTCCTTCTTGAAAATCAAGTAGGGGACAGCTTCTGTGGACGCGCATCGCAACACACATTGTTGATGATTGGCGCGTCATGAATTTTTCCAATGTGCATGTCTCAATGCACTGTCAAGTATCGGGATGCGCTTCTCGGCTCTGAAATATGGCTTAAATCAGCTCTAATTTTATCGTTTCATCCCTCGTTGAGTTCGGATAAATTGTAATACGATATTTACCTGTAAAATATACCTAAAAGACATCAATGCGCTCATACAACTCGAAATAACACACAAACATTAAGATAAAAGGGTGGGAAATATACGTATATTAATCGCTCATCACTAATCAAATTCTTCTTATGTTAAACTTGCTATAGAGAACTAATGAAATGGCTCAATTGGTAAGAGGTAGCGATTTTGTATAGCATGTAAGCGCACGCATCGTACAATTAATATAAAAAGATATCAATCACATGAACAATTATTATTAAGGTTATACCAGATTTTCTAAACCCCAATCTTATTTAGGCTAGCAATTATGAAATGAAAGAATTATTTAATAAGTGGATCAAAATAAAACAAAACAAACCTAAACACGCGAAAATAGTAAGATAAGAATAATTTAGTATCATAACTTCTCCACAATATTTCCTTAGATCAATCTATTCTCTTTATAACTAATCAGCTACGTGGAATTATTAACCTAGAATAAGAAGTCATCTACAAGCCTATTCTGATGGTCAAGTAGAAACGTCTAACTCATGACTTTTTTTGTTAAACAACTGAAATCTGAAATTTTTGTAGTTTCAGACTTTTTTAAATTTTATTTGTTTGTTTTTTCCAACTTATGTTTGATTATAATAAACATCTAAATAGAAATTGTCATTTTTTCTTACTTTTATCTGAATTAAAAAATGTCTAAATGGGAAGTAAATATTTTATCCCAATAATATCGCTATCAGATATCCATAGTTCCTATTCTATATAACCTAATTTGTTTTCTTGTAATTGCTATTTTCTTTATTCTCTACTTGCTATTTAATTTTTCGTTCTCATTACATTATAACTCTCTTTCCTTCAAGTATTATAATAGTCAAATCTCCATTGTTAAGGTATGTTATATAGTTTTTATAAATATTGTTATATATATTTTATGCTTCATACTGGAAAATTTGTTTAGATGTTGAACAAATAGATTGATTGTTATAGATTGCATTATTGCTTTCTATTTTCTATTTTTGATATATATTCTTATTTACGCACACTAGTTCAGATATTTATTAGTAATTGTGGTTTAGTTTATATAAATCATCTTATTTGATTATGGATTGCTAAAAATATTAGAGTTGATAGAGCAAATTGGACCAATCCCATCCAAAGAAATCAATTTATTGATCTTTGTCTCATTGGGGGTGAATAATGAATTTAGATCAGGAGGAACATTAAATCCGAGTGCTTGGGCTCGAATTGGAGAAGAAATATATAAGACCACTGGAAGAACGTTAATGCTAAAACAACTTAAAAATGGTTGGGACTATATGAAAAAATAATATCTTACGCAGAAAATTACTATTTAGTTGATGCGGCATACAAGCACACAAGAGGATTCATGGCGCTATATCATCATGTACATTATTGGTTGAATGATTTTTGTAGTGGTGGTTGAGCTAAAGGGAAAGAAGAGATGTTTAACCAAGGCCATGCCAAATTAAAGAATGTTATTGAGCGTGCTTTTGGTGTTCTAAAAGCCCGCTTCTCAATTTTAAAACGGATGTCGCCATATCCATCTAATATTCAGATAAAGATATTTATCGCATGTATTATGATACAAAATTTTCTTTGAAAATTATCAACTATTGATGCATTATTTTCTGAGTATGACAAAGAAGACATTGAGTTGAAAAACAACATTGCAAATATGAATCAAACAACAAATGAATTTTTGTACCCAATGATATTTAATATCCTTGGGTACCATAATAGTGGCCATTGTTCATGTGTTTAAAATTTTTAATAAGTGTACATAATACTTATAAGGATATAAATACCAAATTACCATATTTCAAACGTTTTGAACTTTTGAAACAACAAGATATCACATATAATAAGATATTGAAAAAATAAAAACAAAGATATCATTCAGATATTTTGCATTTTACATTTATTAAAATTTCAGATCATTCAGATTTCAGATGAAAAACAAACATTACCTTAGTCCAGTTACCTATATTCATATAATAATTAATCTAAGCCAAATTTATTAAGAACTAGCTCTACTTATGGTTACACATACCCTGCAAGTATATTCCTATCTTTAACGGAAATCTATTCTTACGAATAAGATCAAACGTCAATTCTCAATACTAAACCAAAACTCTTTTTTTTTTTCCAAATTCAAAGGGTTTACCACAATTATCCTATTGTTAGCCAAGTAATAAAGCGCATTATGCATAGAAAATGATAAATAGTCATGCATAAAATGTCACAAATCAATCACAAAATAAATTCAATTAAAAAAGTTTATATTAGGTTCCATTGTAATTTTGGGTTCATTAAGATTTACCACGACTATCATATTATTGGCCAAACAATAAAACACATTATGCATAGAAAATGATATATAATCATGCATAAAATGACACAAATCAATCACAAAATAAATTCAATTAATAAAATTTCATATTGGGTTTCATTATAATTCTAAAAGAAGATTTAGTTCATTATGAAAAAGATAAACAATAATATTATGTATAATATAATAAATAATAAACAATTAATAAATAAGGGATAAAGAAAATAAATCATAAGGGTTTTCAATCTTCAATCACCAAGTTCTTCAATCTTCTCTTCTTAATTCTTTTTTTATCTTGTTCTTGGTTGTTTGTTTATGAGTTAAGAGATTGTTTTGGCCTCAAAATATGCTTATTTTTATACCCAAAACATCCATAAAGTAACCCTAGATATTCTTCTTATATAATATCATAAAAATAAAGTTTCGTATTTAATTTAGGAATTATCACATTGGTGGTGTGCCACTAGGCTTCTGAGTGGCGTGACAATGGCCAAATTTAGCCACTGACTCTCATTATCATGATAATGAGCTCCTCATTGGCATGCCAATAGCTAATCATGCTGAACTATCAATTGCAAGCTCGATTATGACCATGAAAGAATCTAATTCAGTCTTCAATATAAATTATGAAGTTATAGATAACTGAGTCTTATTTCCACACAACTTGAATCACCTTAATTGGACATTATTTGAGAAACTTATAGACAAAATACTAAAGGCTATGCAAATCAAGAAATCATTGGTGCAATTCGGAAAATTTTATTTTCACTTCTTTTTTCTCAATTCTCCATATTATGCACCATAAATAATAAAATAAGGAATATTGGTGCATTCCACGCATTCACAAATATAAATTAGAGGGAAAATCAATTGTAAATACACTTGAAAAAATGTATATTATAAATACTCATTACACCACCTAAACTTGAATTATTGCTTGTTCTCAAGCAATGAGCAAATGAAAACAACAAAATAAATAACAAATAAATTAATTAAGCCACTTTCGTAGAGATCATAATTGCATTTAGCGTATGCAACAAGTCTTTAAACCTCGAGGCGACTCTAATGGATGAGTTACAGTCATGTGAGGGCTTACAACGATGACACCCACAAACATCATCTAAAACTACTAAATAAACAACCATATATATATCGACGAACATAATATGGTCAGATTTTCACAATAATGTCTTAAGATCATTATATAAAATGACAATGGCTAAAAAATACTTAGGTTGCCTCTTAAGAAACGTTTAGTTTATAGTCCTTAGCTGGACTTTCTCTGAAGAACTTTCTTTAATGAGGCTTCAATGTGGTACGTCCTAAACAGTATTAATATTTAAGCCCATCTTCCAAATATAATATTGCAAATAAAGTGCATATGCCACCTTTTTCAAACTTTTGTCTTTTGGAGATCTTGAAAGGAAAGATGGACTATCATGGTGTTTTATAATATACTTGGCTTAGAATGGTTGTGTTATTCTGTCAAGCTCATAGGCAGTGTCAATGATGTTAACTTCCCCATATTGTGATGTGTTCTCTTGTACCATGAGATTTTAAATATGATTACCCAAATTCTCTTATCCTCCGAAACTTCTTCATAGATACACTCACTGAACGGAGGGTTATCTAAACACATTCTAGATTCTGTTTGGTCAGGTTCTTGAATGGACACCTCAGTCTCTATATATGGCTCTTCTTCACTCCCAATTATAATGTCCTTATAATTCTCTTGATTCCATGGGTTATCTTCAATGTCACTTAATAGTGTCCCTTATTAGTGCATAGCTCTAGTTGTTGGCTAGCTGTCTCACTTAGGTCACTAGTATTTTTATAGAGGCTACCTGACTCTGGAGTAATGCATCAAACTTGGCTGACGACTTCTGTATCATATCCTCATTCTTGGCCATCATCTGCATCACCATTTCCTCTAAAGATGACTTTGGATCTTAAGGAAGTTCTTGAGCTTATGGTGGATAAGCATGATATAATGGTTCAATGGGACATGTGGGACCTTAATTATTATACCATGTAAAGTTATGAAGGAAGATACTCATGTACATCTCGCAAGAATGAGTGAACTTCATATCTATGTAAAACGTCCACAGCTACACACCAAACCATGTCCCCAAAGTATGTGGTTATTGGTCGAGATTTCTACACCAACCTCACCTTTGTAAATTAAAGGACATAGCTTGCCATGCAGAAGTTCATAGTACACTCAAGATTTAGATAAATCCATAAATGACCATCTAGTAGATTGAAATGAATTTCTTTATTTAACGGATATTATAAGAAATTCATTTCTAACTGGGTCCAGTCCTATGATCACATCATATAAGGTGCCTTCATTCTCATGTCACCATATGGACTATCCCGGATCAAGGTCGCCATACATTTATAGAATGGCCGCAGCTATAGATAAACCACAAACAAAGTACCCGGTTTGTTTGTTTTCTATGGACTATTTTAGAATACTAACTTCAGACTTAAATCCTCTTGTATATGACACTCATACACTAAGTCTGAAGGCACATAAGTAATTAAGGATAAACAAGACAATTAATAATATGCGATTTTAAATCAAAACAATTGATAAATGAATAATGCATATTTTATTTCAAACAAAAAGGTTCCGTTTACAAAATATATGAAGCTCTAGGGAATATATCCTAACCATTATATTTTTAAACATTATGTTCGATGTGTTAATCTTAATTTTAATGTAATTAAGCTAGTTGACTAGGTCATTAAAGCTAATTACACTTAGAACCTACCTAATTTTGTAAGCACCTCAAATTATCTTAACTAAATTAGATTAGTTTTTAATCCTAGTTGTAAGTTACTTTAGGTGGGAAATGACTATTGGGGACGTGCTTGAGTGTAAGCAATGGTAGATTTTAAGATTTAAATGTCATTTCACCCATTAAGGGTATTCTGGTCATTTTATGCCCATTAGGGCTTCTTTGTCTTGTTGAATATAAACTCTTTTTCTTCATTAAGGGAGGGAAACGAAATTTCATAAATAAAAATAAGCTTCTTCATGTTTGGCTATGGCCGAATCTTGTAAGGGAGGAATTCCCCTTATTCAATTGCAAATCTGACTTATCTAAGCTTTGGCAAGCTTAGTGGCGTCTCCAAGCTAGCAAATATTATCAAAGTTTCGACTCTTGAGTTACCTAAGGCACTGTTCTTATGGGGTTTAAGGGCTGATCTTAGAAGGGATTTGTTCCAACAAATCGTGACCGAGGTTCTTAGGGCTTGAATAAAATTAGGGATTTGGTTGTTTAAATCTGAACAAGTAGGTTCCTTCGTCAGTGTGTCTATGTCAATTTAAATCAGCTAAAATCGATCGTGTCAAATCATTCAAATAGCGATTTACGATTAATCGTCGATTAAATAGCATAAGTTCAACCAAGACTGTGTTGCTCACCTGTATATAAAAAATTATATAAAAATGTTTGAAGCAGAACAAATTATTACAGGAAAAAAATAATTCCATTATATTAATTTTTTTTTCCTTTAGTATATATTTTTTAAAATTTTGGTAAGTTTATTATTTTTGAACAAAGACAATCCAACTGCAACCATTAGACCAAGCTTACAAAATTCGAAACTTGAAAAAAAAAAATAAAGAAACAACGAGAAATTATTAATTCAATGCAACAACTCAGAGAACGGAATGGAGAGAGAAAATTTCCTTGAATTAATGCAAGTTTTCTTCTGGATTGAGAATGTTCACAAGGTAAAATGGGAAGACTTGTAGTATCTTCACCAAACTACATTGATATTTCAAATGTCATAATATGCATATACAAACAACAACATACTTCTACAATTTCCACTCTGTTCAGTTCATTCCAAAATGTTATGCCCTAATTAGCTGCTGCGACGAATACAATTAACGAAGGAACAATCTGTATCCTCCGCAATGTAGGCTGAAACTCGACATGGCCATCTCATGAGGCCTCATCATTGGTCAAAAAACCGTACATGAGGTTAAGAATATGCAGGGCTATAGGAAGAAAGGTATAATGAATACGGGGGGATAAGCGCTGATTGTCATCTAAAGTTGCAGCAATGAGCCCTGCCTCTCGACAACTTGTCCCATAGGCAGATCATCTGCCTCGGGGATTGGTAATGTGCAGTGTAGTAACCTTCAATGCATCCATACTGACAAAACTTCCAGCTGTGAGAATACTGGACCGTCATGCTACTGTTAAATTGTTCAACCCACATTCCCATACTCACATCCTCCATCTTGAAGAGCTGCAACTTAAAAGAAACAGCATAATTCGGTTGCCGATTGAAGAGATGAGGAAAACGTAGCAAGAAAAGAGGAAAAAAGAGAGAATCATTCAAATGAAAGGAAATAGATATAGCATTTGGATGTTACGTACCCTTAGGCTCTGATTGCTATGTTGAGAGACGATGAATTTTGCAATATCTATGGAAATTACATATCCAGGCCCATTGGCATAGGGAGGGTATACTTCTTCTGGCCACTCCTGCAACAGTAGACAACATCATTTAATATAAAGGAGAGCATAGAGGAATTATCACACACTTACTAGTAACAGAATACCCCCTTTCTACAGAACATAAACTAAACCGGTTTCATAACAATTTTGGACACAAGTTCTAATAGAATTCCAATTCCTTAAATGATCTTCTTAAGCACACCAGTGCATCATACTTTCCACACTGGTTGATGGAAGGAATCAAGGAACTAATATTGCATATTCTATGGCTTGCTTAAGTGTGGATAATTCACAGAGATGGCACTAAAGGTAAGGAAAACATGAAGCTACCAAATATTGGTGACAAATGATTCAACTAATGCTAGAAGGTAGCTAGTACTAGCTAGAATGCCTCTAGTCAGATGGATAAGCTGGTGAACGGTTATTTGAGTTAAAAATGAAGAAATTCTGAAAAAAATAGGTGTAGCACTAATTGAGGAGAAGATGAGAGAAACAAGACTAAGATGGTTTGGTATGTACAAGATAGACCTCTAAGTGTCCTGGTGAAAAAAGAAAAACAAATGGTGTTGCCATACTTTAAGCGAGGTCAAGAAAGACCTAAGTTGACATAAACAGAAACCATAAAAGACGATGACTCTGGATAAAGAACAACGGCGTCAAAAGATCTATGTAGCCGACCGCACCTAGTGAGAATGTGTCTTTGTTTGGTTTGGTTTGAGAAAGCTCTAGCTGACCTTTACATGGAAACTGATAAGTAATGCTAGAAGTTTAGTATGTACTACATAGATACTTCATGTCGGATCAAGAAGCTGGTGAAGGACTACTTAAAAGTTGAGTGCATAGGCTTGTGTTTCAAAAAACCAGCTCAGCAGATCTTCACACAGCTTCTCATGAATATAGGGTGAGATGACTTCAATTGCTTTGCAATATTCTAGAGGCAAAACGGTTGATTTACATAGATATCACTGGATGTATGTTTCATAAATACTTTCCAACACACAGAGGATGGCAACAGACATTGTTGAAAGGAGCAATTTCAGCATGTATAAGTCTAATTCACATAAAAACATGCAAAAATTGCATACCTCATAAGAAACTGCCCATTTTCCAGTTCGCAGAGGACGATGTAAGAGGTTTAGATTGCCCATATAAAGGGACTTCTTTGGCATGATGCCCTCAATTTCTTTCAAGACAGTGTCCACCCTGATAAATGTGTCATCATCACATTTCATGATGAAAGCAGCCGTCAAATTCCGAACCTGCATGGGGGAACTTGGCTATTTAACAACTACAAATCAAACTCAGCATGGAGCAGAACATAATAATCCAGAATATAAGTGTATTAATGACAAGACTAAACAAGAATAAAAGAAAGAGAATCAATATAAGCAGATTAAAGTTTTGACTCACCCCAAACTCACAGATGGCAATGGTTTTCAAAACCACGAGTTCATAGCGATCCATAAAAGGCAAAATAACAATGTCTCCAAAGTAGGCAGCTTCCTTCTTCAGCACAGCATTCACCTCCTTTCTTGGATTCTACAAAGTGATTTTCATGATTGAGTATGAAATCTAAACAGGAATAAATGTGTAATAAGAATCAGACAGCTACTTAACAATATCAGAAAGGAATTTCCAGGAAGGAAATGACACTGAATGACATCACTTAACAATGTATAGATTCAAAATTCATCCAAGTGCTTGCTTAATAGAGAGAAGAGAAGATTGTACCAATGCAACAAAGAAACGAGTAACAACACTGGAAGACTTTATTGCCGAAGATTGCATCCAAGTTTTCCTAATTGCCATGCGCTCTGCAAAATGATTGGTAGCAGAAAGAACTCCAATAAAAAGAGGGATAGGCCTATCAGGTAAAGGATCAGCTTTCCACTTTGACGACATTTCCAATACTCTTTGAAGGGAGAAACTTGGATGAGAGGCTGGAAGATTGGTCGCATAAACTGAATGAATATCCACATTTCCTTTAATTGCTAGACCTGTTGCATCCTCAAGCGTAAATCCCTGAAGGCAGAGCAAAGATATAATCAGAAATAGAAATGCTTTTGTTCACAGCAACAAAAGAATTGTTTCAGTTTAATATTTTCATCATCAACAACAATATACCGTCCGATAAGGGAATGAAGTCATATGCCAACCCCCAACATTAATATGGTATCCTTCAACACCAGCTCGTATGGTCAGGACAAATAATCGACCCTCCACAAAAGGAAATGGCCAAGTGACTTCTGGTTTTTGCTCACGCCCTATGAATCTTTTGAACCAAGAGGCTGTTTTGGAGTCTTTTGAGTCAACAACGTCATTCCGCATCCACTTTTCGCATCTCACATTTCCGTCAACTGTAAAATATGTCCATTAAAAGTTGTTACAACTTGATTGGTACACAGCAGAGCCCAAAGGATTAAAGTTGAAGGAGATGAAAAGCCACAAGAAATAAAATTTATCATGAAAACTGCCATTCAGTTTCTAAGGGGCAAAAGCATAGTTGTCAAAGATGCGCCAGAGCCTCAGGCTCAGAACAGTATTCTCATGAAGGGTCAGGCCAGTCGACCTTCATCAGCATTGTTGGTAAAAAAGCGATTTAAATAGTAAAATCGCATGTTTTTACGATTCTAGGAGGAAAAATCTTGTTAAAACAGGAAAAAAATCGTAAATTGTGGTAAAATCGGGTAAAATCGCGATTTTTAGGGGTTGAAATCGTAAAATTTTACGATTTTAATCTTAATCATACGAGTTACATTTCTTCAAAACGGACTCTCTCAAACATTCGTATTATAATATGATAATTACCATTATCGTTTTTAGTTCTTGTAATCGATGTGGGATGACCTGAAAGAGAGTGAAAGAGAAGCAGCACTACTAGTGACAAGACCACCATTGCTAGAAACATGACCAACACCAGCACCAGCACCAGTACTAGCATCAGATCTGAAAGAAGGGGGATATGAAGAAGAAAAAGAGCCACGAATGGGCAAAAAGAGAGAGAAAAAGACTAACTTGCCAAGCTTTTCTTGAAGGCAAAAAGCACAGATCTCACCTGGGTTATTTCTATAAGGATAGTTACTACACT
Organism: Zanthoxylum bungeanum; assembly: GCA_019454045.1. Lineage (NCBI taxonomy): Eukaryota > Viridiplantae > Streptophyta > Magnoliopsida > Sapindales > Rutaceae > Zanthoxylum > Zanthoxylum bungeanum. The sequence continues at coordinate 71,574 of SKCR01031171.1, forward strand.
GCATGCTGTCTCCCATATCATCAACCGCAGCAACACCAACTTGATCATTAACACCAACGACTCTTGCATCCATTGAATGTAAATAAACAAAATAAAATCTTGACTATGATGAATTTTGATCTTCTGGCTTTTTTCTCATCAATGATGGGTTCTTGTTTCCTTTGTGTATGGGGGAAAGAGAAAAATGAAAGAGATGGATGATGCGGGAAATGAAGAAGCAAACAAATGAAGCACAGATGGCCAGAGGAGTGCAATTAAGTGTGAAAAAAAATGGCATTGAAGTTATGAAGTAATGGGGGGTATTGGACTTCACTTATATTTTTTAAATAGGCAATAACATTTGGATACCTGAGATCTTATAATTTCTCAATTAATGATATAAGTTACACATTCATAAAAAATAAGTCCCTAGCCTTTTCTTTTTAATTTTTTTAGTTCTCTATATCTTACAAAAAATAAAAATAAAAATAAAAATCACTTGATGAAGTTCGTGGTGCATGTAATTTGTATAAATTATATTATTGTTGTGAATTGGCCCTTGAAACTTTATGTATGATCTTATTTCATGTTTTAAGTATGATTAAATCAAGTAATTGGTAAAATCTTACGATTTTACGATTCGATTTTTCGGACCCTCCAACGATTTTAGGTAAAAAAGCGATTTTAATAACCTTGTTCATCAGGCACGCGCCTCATAAAAATGTGTGAAAAACCCTATCCGAATTGACCCACCCAACCTGAAATAAAGTTATATAACATTTCTTGAATAAATTAAGATAGGTTTTGAGGTGGGTTTTAAATTTCGACACATTAATTTGTATTATCAGTATTTATATTATTGTAATTGTTTTGTATAGACTTGATACTTATTTTTAATTTTATTTTTTGCAATTTCCGTCTCACCTTCATCAGGTGCGCGCCTAGGTCCTAGGACCCTTTGCGCCTTGTGCCTTTAACAAGGCAGTCCACATGTACACACAACATGGTCAGCATTATTCAGCAAGAATCAACTTGCATTAGAATTAAACTAAAACATGAAAAAATAAATGAGAGTAAGCCCGCAATTCAATCATACACACATGTAACATACTTCAAACCATGTGCACATCACCTCTTCATGAGGAGCCAGCCCACCAACAAACTTAGCATCCTGAGAAATTTATACTAGTGGACAATTTGATTGGTTTCTATTAGCCCAAACAAGATTGAAAAGATAAGTAAGAAATTACTATTTCATTTTATATATAAAATGGAGTAATAATACTTGGTAGAGTAAGTGAAACTCGCAAAAGAAGCTAAAGAGAATTATAAGAACACCGACACTTAATATTTTGAGAGTGATGAATCTTACCAAGCATGTCATCGTCTTTCTTAGATGACAAACCATCACATCTCTGAGCAGTCCCCCATTGCATTCTATAGCATGTGTTGTGCTCAATGACTGGCCGATGACTCCAATCTCCTTTCAGTCGAGGATTTAAATGAAAAATCTTTGGAGGATCCTCCCCATCCACTGACTTTAGTCCTTGCAATTCAACCATAAATTGTGAAACCATAACTAAACTGTCACCAATCCTCCTCCTTGTAAGTTGGGGCAGAAACTCCTGATGTGCGGAATGAGGTGTTCCCACTACTGTAATTGAAGATCCAGCAGCAAGCCCGCAAGGAAGAAACATCAACCTATCCCCACTTGCCAACTCTTCTCCACTCACGGACACCCAAGGAGGACAAGATTCAGGCTTCCCCTCGTATACATCAGTTGAAACAGTCTCCTTTACATCAAACTTATCCACTTCCTCCCAAGCCTTCAACCCCAATGTCCATGCTTCATATGCCATTCTTTCAAGCACCGAAAACTCAATAGTCCTATTTCTTCGCCTCATAATCTCACCTGTTATTCGACCATATTGAAACTGAAGTGGCTTTATAGGTCGTGATCCACCATTTTCGTTCTTCAAAAGAACCTCCCTAGGCATCAATGGCGCATCTAGGTTTTCATTATCTTCTAGCTTCTGATGAAACGTATCCTTATAAACAGAACTAAAGAATGGTTTACTCAGATCCGAATCCCCGTTGTCTCCCACCAATTTCTCATGCAATCCAATATAATTATCATCTCCACTTAGCATTGCCGCAATCTCCAAAAAATGTGGGACCTTAAATGCTATGAAAACCAAGTATAATATGCCAATGCCCAACAATAAATGCGACAACTTAAACCTCCTACCACCGCCATAGTCAAGTTTAATTCTCTTCATCTTGTAAAACAAACGAAAACAACACAATACACTTCACAAGAACTAAAAATATCTTAAGCCCATCTCTTCAAACAATCAAAAGAACCCAAAACAAACTAAACGTGCCCAATTCTTCAAAGCAAAAACCCAACTTGCAATGTATCAGTTAAAGATCAATAAACTCAGCAGAATGTAGAAGAGAACTCAAACCTAGAAATGAAGCAAGCAAGGGATCGAATTCAGTGATCAATCAATTAAAAATACTCGACCCAAAACCCTAAGTTTGTTAGCCTTTCACAAGCATTCTTCAGATACTCGAGCTTCTAATCAAACTCACTCCGATGCTTAATGCAGATGAAGACTGCGTTGATTTGATCGCGAGAACTAACACAGGTACTAGCGATTAAAGCAGATTGAGGAGAGAATTTGAAGAGAGGGAGATAAAAGAGTGAGAGAGTAAACTGTACGTAATACGCAGCGTATTTGTAGGCTAGCAACTGTGAACGTGAAAAGAGATGAGGGTGTTGAGAAAATAATAGAAAGGTTAGGGGCTGGAATGTAAAATAAACGACATCTGTCGTTATTTTACGGGAATCTGTAAAAGATTATAAAAATATATTACCTGGAATATATTTTTATTTTTATTTTTATTTTTCAGGTGAGATGATTGGCTGCTCTTTGTTTATTTTTAATAATGAACTGTTTTTTAAATTCTTTTTTCTGTTTATTGTTAAGTGAGATGAGTAGTGTCCGATAAGCGAGTTTGAGTTATGCTCCAGTTTTACATATCTTATTTGAATTCGGTTTGTTAAGAAAATATTAAAATCGAGTTTGATTAGAATTCGATTATTAAATAATTCGGCTCGATTCGAGCTGGATTAATTAAAAAATTATCGAGCCGAGCTGAGTTATATTTATACAATCTAAGTTGAGTTTATTTCAAATAGTGTTGGCGAGTCAAAAACAAACCTAATCGAGCTTTTCCGAGTCTGCATCGTTTGACAGTCAAGTTGTTATTTTTGAATTCAAGTAACTCATTTATTAAATGAATCGATTCGATGTAAGTCAAATACGAGTTAAGCTCGAATTGTTCATGAATGGTTCGGTTTATTTACAGCACTACTCATGCGTGTCACGTTTTATACTTAGAAATCATAAAATGATAATTGATTTCCTAATTCAGATTTCCTAATCTAAGTAATTTATTCGCGAAATAATTAAATTTCCAAATACAATAACAAATATTAAATAGTTTATATTATACTTTCCATTTTTATTAATCTGATAACATATTTAATACTAAAATTTGCCGAAACGAGAATATCATTTAGTATCATATTTAATAGTTTATTACATCTTTTCTTATTTATTTAATTTTTATAAATATATTCCCCTCTTGTTGTTGTTACTTCTCAAGTGGTTTTATTTTATTATATAAATGGAAAAAATGCAGTTTACTCGTTAAACTATTAATTTTATGCTAACTTGCAAAGTAAAATTTCTATAATATATTTATTAAGCTAAGAATCCAAAATGAGTTGTTCATAAGGGTGTCAGAATATAACATTCCACCTAAGCCAATACACTACCGATAGGAGACAAGAATAATTTATCTTCGTAAGCCTCGAATTTACAAAAAAAAAAAAAAAAAAAAAAAAAAGATATGATGCACTCTAAATTTATACAATTTGTAATACAATCCAACACCACAATGTAACATGTAATGTAGATCAATACACATGAGAACATCAGGTTCGCTACTCAAGACACAACAATGGTCATAATCAATACTTAAAGGCTTTGTGCTCACACTTATACGTATAAATTAAAACTTTTATTTATATACATACAATAGCATGCTCAGCACGATTCAAAACATAAACATAATCAACTCGGTTTCTAAACTTCTAAGACATTTCTCAAGACTCTAGAGTGGATGACTGCAACTTGGGTGATATGTCGTCTCGAACATGACTTTCCAAAAGCTTGAATGGCTGACCGATCTGATCGCCAACCTGTAAACCTAGCAAACTGCTTTGGTGTGAGTTATAAAACTCAGTAAGTAACCACACTCATACCATAAATGACAGAAGAAAATAAATTAAGCATATAATAATATATATCAGAAACATATGAGAGAAACTCACACAAATCGTATACCGACGCATGCATATAATGCTCGTACGAGACTCACTACCTATTTTAGAATATGTATGAGATAAATGTCGTCCGAATAGATTTCCTAATCAGCACTGCTATGACACAATACCAACTCATCAACCAAAATGTTCACACACATATTACAAACATAAATTATGTACAGTCAATCACATCCATCATCAGAAATGAAAATTATAAAATAACTACTTTTAACTCATTTTTGAAAATACATCATAAAACTAATCTGCTGTAAACTAAATCAAATTACAAAGCCAATATCACCATAAATCCGTATCATTTATAAAACTTGTAAAAAAAACGGTATCTCTGTAAAGTTCTTCATGAACTATATCTCTATAAAACCCATCATCTTAAAACAAACATCTCTGTAAAATAATCTATGTAAAATAATATCTCTGTATCCAGGAAACAACTCAACTGGACAAATAATATCTCTGAGATAGGGAGTTCTGACTCGTCAACCAAGATCCATATCTTTAATCAGAGATATGGAGTTTCGACTGACTACAAGTTGTTATCGACCAGGCTCCATATCTTTACTCTGAGATAGGGGGTCGACGTCAACTAGGCCTCGTATCTTTACTCTGAGATAAAGGATTTAACATGTTTCTTTAACTACTCATGTGCACATGGTGATCTGATTCCGTCAATTTCATGTATAAAAATTCATAAAACATACTCAACAAAATCCTATCAAATCATCAAAATTGTCTTAAAATGTCAAACTCATCAAATCGTAAAAAAATCATCTTGACTCATCGAAAACGTCTTAAATCGTAACACTATAATCAAATCATCAAGAATATTTCAAATCATCAGACAGTCAAGATTACCTCAAGATGTCAAATTTATCTATAATAAATACTATTCAAAACATAGTTAAATCGTTTCAAATATTTCAAATAAAAAAAAAGCTCAAATATCGCATATACATTATAAGAAATCAGAAAGGTAGAGTATCCACTCGTTTATTAGGCACATCACACAATACGTATCAAATCCATCAACTATTGACAAGTAACTCATAAATTGTGAAATAATAAAATTATATCTCATACTATTCTGAAAACGGTTATATTGATATATATATATATATATATTGTTGAGGCACTGTACGCGCTACAGTGCGCGTGTCACTGTAGCACACAACACACTTTTTTTTATTTGTTTTCTTTGTTTTGCTTTATTACTCAAAACTTTAGCTCTCCGGAAAATTTCTCGAGAGCTGATGCAATTAGGGTATCTCACTCTCATTAATTCTGGTCTTCCCTAAACACTTCAAAAATATACAAAATTAATTTTTAATTTCAAAACCAACATTAACACATGTTATAGAATAAAAATCAAGTTTTTCAAAATATCAAATATTTTTACAAAAACATAAATTTATTCTAAATACGCATTTGCGTAAATTTTGAATTCAATACACAAACCAAATTAGAATCACAATAAGAAAGGTCTCGTGAACAATTCTAGGTCACCCAAAGGTGATCAAGTGATTCTAGAATGATAGCCATATCTCTAAGCTTTAATCTAAAGTTTCAAACTCTTATTAATTGTTCTATGTCCAACATGAACATCTTTGACCTAATTATAAGCATGTTGTGTTTATACTTCTAAAGTATCCTAACACAATTGATTAGCCTTATTTCAACATTAAGCTATGTGATCATGCATCTAATACATAAATAAACATAGCTTAGGAGAAGATCAAACATTACCTAGTAAGCTTGATGCAAGATCCAATATACCTCTCCTTTGTTGAAATCGTCGGAGAACCTCCAAGATGTGTAAACTTGACTTCAAGATCCAACCTTGATTTCCAATGCTAGCAAGCTTCACTTCAAGATCTAATCTTGATTTCTCCTAATTGAAATGTTCTACAGATCTCACAAGCTTCTCTAAACACTTATCTAATTTAGGCTAATCTCTCTAAGAATTTGCTTGTATTTGTATTTGTATTTGTAACTAAAACCTTCCTAAAGCTTGCTATTTATAGCAAAACTTAGGCAATTTTTAATTAATAAAAGTTGTAATAAATTTTTAAGTGAGCTTAATCTTATTTGTCCAAATATGTATAATTAGGTGTGACTAATCTCCATTGTCTTCCACTTTAATTTAATCCAAATAAATCAAGCCAATGATTAGTAAATGGATTAGTTCAATATTTACCACTTTGATTTAATCGAATTAAATCAAGTCAAAACGACCTATTATTACATACTTACAATTACCATAATATCCTCAAATAGTAGAGATAATTATGATTTTATAATTAAGCCATTGTGTAATTATTGAATTAACTCAATTAATCCAATTAGGTCAAAGTAAATAATCAATGTTATCCAATAACACTTGATTATCTTAGTTGATAATTATAATATCGAATATTATCTTTTATGAAAATTAATCGGCTACCCAAGTGCTCAACGAGTACACTTCATATTGGGACTCTCTAAGTTCAGACATGTTCGTCATATAAGCCTAGCTAATATGTACGCAATTCGGCCACCTCCGAATTTGCGAAGAACACGAACGACCTTTCTGAACTATACAAGTCGAGGTCATTACATATGTTTAACAATCCCTCCGTCGTAGGCTATCCGAGTTGTGCTCGGGAAACATAGAATACATCATCAAGTTTCCAAGGTGCACATCTCATGTCGACATGTCCACGATTCTTTACAACTGATGCGATCCACCCTATGTGATCGGCTTTGGCCAAAGTCTTTAAGAATCATGACTTAACTCACATGGATACCTAAACCCCTTATGATACACATATGGGCCGACGGATCCTATCTTGCTCCGCACTTGATTACTGAGTGCATCGGTTCATACCCAACGAACATCTAAAGGCCAGACCATGAAAGGTTTCTGACATACATGGCATCAAAGTATGGAGGATCTCACACAAAATCAATGTTATCCTATAGTCAAAGGATTATATATGATACTCGACTCGAGGAGATTCCTATTGACGGTAGTGTGTACTTCCAACTATTATGAATCACATGTGAGTCATTCAGTATTCGCTTCAACGAATACCTACATGTATATACGAGTTTCCAAAACTCATGGTACAACGGGTTAAACCATTGAAACTCCAATTCCAATATACGACATGTGCTAGTCTTCTAGGTTATAGGAATTTGACCGTATTCCAAAACCAACGACTATGAATATTTACTTTAAGAATAGTTTACACCTAGTGTCAAAACTATTCTAAGGTCGATGTCATTCTTAGCATATCTTTACATCAATCTAATACGCATAATGACAATACCATTAATGAGGTATGAAATGAAAAATATAGTTATTTTATTAATAAATAATAAAATGTACAATTTGGATTGGCACTCCAAGCACCAACTTCATATATATATCTTCTTTAGAAGCAAACAACAATCAATACGTTAGGTATTCATCGCATGGAATACTTACCTAACTTCGCGAATACTTCTAATCCTAGTCAGATATGTCAAAACAAATGGTGAAATGTAGATAAAATCGTTATTTTGTAGAATTTCCGACTTAACTATAATAACTTTTCAAACTTTACTCGAACACCTAAGTCAAGTCTGATTTCAATGATTTCAATTTCATTACTCTGAGAATATCTCACACTATAAATCCATAACATCAGATTCACTCTTCGGCCTAAAATTATAAAATCTTTAGAAAAGTCCGAAAATATTAAGAGCAGATCCGGAACCTTTTGGATCTTTCCCGTTTCTTCCAAAATAATTCTAATACTCTTAATACACCATTATACATTGCTCTAAGTCAACCAGTTAGCTTAAATCCTCAAATTACGTGTTTTCAGAAAATCTTACGAAAAATTTCCGGAAACACTATGGAATGATCCTGAACCCCCCAAACCTTTTCAAAATCATTCAAATATCATTAAATCATCATAACTAACTCATATCTATAACTACATTCATCAAAACATCGACTTACTTGAAATCAGGTTTTACTGAAAACTTGAATACCTACCAGATTGATCTAATTCATTCCAATTTCGCTCGAATTCTACCAACAACATATATTCAATACATTTAGCTCAATTAACTCAAGACATAGTAATACAATACTCTATGAATCTACTGGAAGCATCTAGACATTTAATAAATATATCAAATTAACGGGTTTTTTTTACTGAAATATATTATTGAGCTTTTGAGGGCACCAATAGACTCCAAACGCTCCCATGAATGCGTAGGAATCGAGTGCCGATCAACAAAACCATTAGTGCATCCTTGTAGTACGTCTCACGATATTCGAATTGGTAGTTGGATTATGTTATGAATTGAAGCGTGAGCCGAGTAAGGTTCCATGTTTCTCCTCTGTTTGCAGCCATTTCCGATGACCTTAGGCTGACCGTCAGCCACCAATCAACGCACGGTGGCTGAGTGCATTAGCCGGTGCTGTCGTGTCGGCCAGCATGGTCGGATGGCCGATCATCCGCCATCTCATCTCTCTCATGTGAATATGATGAAATTTTAGGCCTTTGTGCAATTTCTGAAAACTTCATATAGACATAAATTTTTTTTACACATAACCCAATGACAAGTCTTTTATGGAGGCACCACTCGAAAGTTTGGAAAGTTATAAGGTTAAATGCTGAAAAGGAAGGAAACTGCAGAGAATTCAGAGATAGCAGACAAGTCCTGGCTCGAATATCACTTATGTTCAGCCAACCTTCTCTTAAACCAGAATATCCAGTCGGACATATATTGAAAACCTAAATCTGGTCGGACATACGATAATTGCCAGTGAGTGTGTAGATTATCAGTCACTAAAATCACAAGATCTAATTAATATATGGCCATACATAAATTTGAAATAAATATTTGGCCAGACAAATGTCGAGCTATCAGCGAGTGTGTAGATTTTTAATTACTGAAATCACGGACCTGATTGATGTCCGACCGGATGTGTGTCTCAAAATAAACATCTGACCGGACATAGATCAAATTACAGTTGATGCTGCAGATTGACAATCACTGGAGACAATGAGGGGATTTGATTTCCTCTTCCATTTTTAGTTCCAACTTAAAAACTATAAAAAATGTCCAACCATTCACAAATGGTCTTCAATAATTTTGAATCTGAAACCTTAGGTTGGAATTATTAGTGGAAAAATTATGAATCCTAAAATCTGAAAGAGAACCTGAGAGAGAAAAACAGTAAGGAAATCCCACGAGTACCCTGAAGTTCCCCTCTTTCCGGCAAGTAATCTGATGATCACCCAAGCTTTCGGAGGCATTTTCTTAGACAGCTACACTAAAAAGATACAACCTGAGGGCCCCATATCCTTTATTTCCCACACTTTATATTTATGTCAAGACGCGGTATTTTCGATCGGACTTGATATATGTCCGGACGGACATACAATTATAGCAAAACAATATCTGGCCAAAGGTCTAAAGCATCCAGCCCTATCTAGCTATTATTGTTTTGATAACGTCGTTCTGAAAACTTGAATTTTGTCCTTTAAAATCTTGTTTCCCTTTGGTATATAGTATGGAAATCCATACATAAATTTCATAGTTGATTCAAAATGGACGATAGTATGGTTTGTATTCGGGATACAACTCCACATACCATTAGGAAGCAATTATACGTGTCGATCTTATTGAATTTGCTATTATTATAACCATGTTATTTCTAGCTTGTTACTATAGCAAGCATGATCTTATATTTAGTTTTTAGGGTTCACGCAGAATATTCAACTAGACTTCATTTTTTTCCCGCCGGACATTCACAATGTGTGACAATATCCGGCCGGGCTTCCCCAAAGTCAGGCCGGCGAGGCATGTATCATATTTTCCTTAGTTATGTTTTTTTATTACTATTGATTTATTTTATAGTAGTTTATTTATTCTTATCTGTAATTTGTACTATTTTATCTTTATGCTTCACAGTGAACATACAGCCAGACATGAACTACGTCCGATCGGACATTAATGACACACAAAAATATTCGTCCTAACTTATATGCTTCGTTTTGTTTGATTATTATTTTACTTTATTAGTATTTTACTACTTCTGGATATATATTTTTTTATTAATTCTGTTTTTTCTGTCTTTATTAGTGATTGTGCTCTTGTGTGTTTTAAATTGTTGATTGTATGATTTTGCATTATAAGGCATGTCGATATCTCCTTTAAACCTGAGTATTATACTGACATCAGTAAGGGACCATTATGAACCCAAAAGGGTTTATAATCAGACATTGCGAGGGGTGTAATGCGGCCTTAAATTATTATCAGTATCTTATATTGGGTGGCGACTCCTATATTCTCCGATTAGTCTCCCGTGGACTATATATACTCTCTACGAGCTGCGAGCCCAAGAGTTTCGTGGTCGCCGACATTATAGGTATAGCAGTAAATAGGGGTGTGCATCGGTCGGTTCGGTCGGTTAATCCTTAATTTTTAACCGTAACTGAAATTTTTCGGTTAAATAAAAGTGTGACCGATTTAACCATGTATAACACATAACCATTAACCAATTAACCATTATATTTCGGTCGGTTATGGTTAATTCGGTTATTAACCAATCCAATAAATATAAATTCATCAATTTTCAACAAAACAATTTAACCACAATTACACAAATATAAATTCATATTCATAAAAAAGACAGCAAATCATAAGATAATTTAACACAAATATAAATTCATCAACTAATCAAGCATTTTTTAGAAGACAATCAAGAAAGTCATAAGACAAATCAAAATTACATTACAAAATCCATCAAAAATACAAACATATTAGGTGTTCAACAACTAATAAATAAGAAATTTTCATTAATCATCTTCAAAGTCAGCAACTCAGGACCTCAGTCTT